>CAUYRT010049767.1:0-30966 GCA_963574885.1 Lepilemur ruficaudatus
TTAATGATGAGACTTAAAAATGCAAAACAAAAAAATGCCATTAAAGGTAATGGTGAAGTGAAATGAATTACAAAAACAGGATTATTACATGTAGACATGCTGGCCGTACATGCTCCAAATCCAGATGTGTACCTTAGAAGTTTAATGCTAAGACCTGATGAACAATTAATAGGCTTGACCTAAAATATGAATATATTGGTACAAGAAAACAGGGGGAAACAGTGTTCAACAGAGTAAAGCAAAATTGCTCAATTTAGAGGAAAAAAAGAGGTAAACATGGACAAGAGTTAAGATTTCTGGCAAAATTGTAAAAGGGGTTCAGGTCTCTTTGCTTTAGATATTTCTGTTCTTGGTCCCCTGTATATAAATGGGAATGAATACCTGAACTTTTTACCCTCTCTAAATGAAGGCCTTTCTTTAGTTATCATGGATGGAATTAGTGTGGCTTGTGGAGGAAAATTTTTCACTTTCTCCATCATTTCTATCAGCACTCCCTTTGTAGACTCCTGAAAAATCAAAATATATAGTATGCTTGCTACTGAAAACCACAACTTCAAAACAACTCTTTTCTACTTCCAATCAGACCAGTGACCTTAAACTGTTTTGTGCAGAAATTCAGGAACTGCCACTGATACTAGTAACTAGTATTTATTGAGCCTTTACTACGTTACAGTATCACGCTAAACATTTTACATGAATGATCTCATTTTTATCACTAACACAATTTCACGAGTTTCCAATAGTCTTGGATTCATCAGCATCCACTCTACCCCCTGCAGACATTCCATGACATCATAAATTTTAACAGAAGCAAAATTGTCTATGACGAAAGTAAAAATCAGTTAAATTGATAGTTTTCTTTAAAAAAAGTTAAGTGGAATTTTGGGGTAAATAATTCCTTTTTTTTGTGAGATTGTTAGATTGTGTTTAGGGAGTCAACTCAATTTTCTGTTCCAATTATTTCTGCCACTATTTATTTTCTGAAAAGAAAATCTAATAATTCTACCTATAATTTATTTGTACAGAATGTTGTCAAAATGCTAACCTAATATATTCACATTACAATAATTGAAGGAAATAGTTCACTACTTTTAATACCTTAAATACAAGTTATGATTAAACAAAGATATTTATAAAATTATAAAGATTATCCACTGAAAATTAAAAAACAAAAAATGTGTTCTAGTGGCAAAGAAATATAGAAGTTGTAAAATTTTTATAAGTATTATAATATGTTAAAATACGTGATAAATTTCATCACTGCTTAATGATTCCTGGCTGTCAAATTCCTTGTATCTATATATAGCTAAATTATACATTTGACTTTTATAAGGAAAAATTACTGCCCTTTTTTACGAGCAGAGAAGAAAATTATTCTAGATTCACTAGATTTAGAAGAATCACAGAAAGTGTAGATTTCTTTTTAAAAGCCTCAATTTTTGATATCTTAAAAATTATACCCTTGGGCAGACTTGTGAACAATTGAAACAAGTAAGGAGACAGGTGTATAACGTGGTGGAGCTGATGTGTGGTTTTACTCTGTGCATCACAAGGAAAATAAGCCAATGGTCTTTTTGAAAATGGAATATATACCTTTAAAAGGAAGATGGCTCAAAGGATGTGGAAGTGCTGGTCCACAGCCCATTTAGTTAGCTAACATTTCTTGTGTGGTACGTGCTGCTCTTGAGAGTTGCGAAGCAGCCCTCTATGTATGTGGGGGGTTTTTTTGTTTGTTTGTTTGTTTTTTTGAGACAGAGTATCTCTCTGTTGCCCAGGTAGAGTGCTGTGGCATCAGCCTAGCTCACAACCTCAAACTCCTGGGCTCTAGCAATCCTCCTGCCTCAGCTTCCCAAGTAGCTGGGACAGCAGGCATGCGCCACCATGCCGGGTTAATTTTTTCTATTTTTAGTAGAGACAGGGTCTTATTCTTGCTCAGGGTTCAGGCTGGTCTCAAACTCCTGAGCTCTAGCAATCCTCTTGCCTCTGCCTCCCACAGTGCTGGGATTACAGGCCTGAGCCACAGCGCCGGGCCTATGTATGGTTTTTGAATGGGACTATGCATTGCCTTGTTGGTAAAGTCCATTAGAGAACTTCTCTCTGCAGCTTGAGAAATTGGGCTGAATAATAAAAAGTATGAGATCTTGGATAGATATGATTTAAGTATCATCTATTATATTATTGAATAGCTTTCTTCTAATTTATGGGCAGCAAATAAGTGTCTACACCTATGCACCAGCTGTGTCAGGACCTTCGCTGTTATCTAAAAAATGAAGATTTAATGATTTCATTTGACAAGCTACACTTTATTATTTAGTTGAAGAAATGGTGGCACTTTTTTTTTTTTTTGCACTAAGCAGCAGCACATTTCAAAAGGATCATGAAGAGATCATTAAAATCTACCCCTTGAACAAAACCCAGGAGCTTTTAAAATGTATCATTTCCACAATGCAGTTGATGTCAGTTTCTACAGCCCAGCTCAAGCGTGAATCAATTTTTTGTTTTTTGGTTTTCTTGTCCAAGACACTAATCAGTTTCCTGACGGCAAATCCAGCAGAGGAGTGGACATTCTAAACAAATCCTTTGCCTCCCACGCCTGTCTTCCTCAGCAGGGGGAGAGCATCGTCACCCTAGTTGTCCCCTGTTCACTTGCACCAGACAGTCCCCAGCACTGTCAGTACATTGCACTTCATGAGCACCAAATAATTTGAAGACATTTAAGAATGGAAAATGATTGGCTCATAGCCATTTTCTTACGTTATAAAAATATGGGCTTATATTTTTTGTCACAAATCATTCAGGGGACATCATTTTTAGCATACTTTATATTTTAAAGACTGTCATTTTCCACATCCTGCAGCTCCTGTGTAATTCAGAGTAGATTTTGATCTTTCTATTCAGTTGCAACTTACGCTTGGCAACCTCAGAATGCTGTTCTAGCATTAAGAGATGTTAATGATAATAAAGGAATTATTATATGGAACATTACAAAAAGTAGCATGTACATTAAGAGTTTTTTGTATTTCTTGCTTTTATAATCACTTCAGAAAGACTGATTTCAACCCTTAAAAGACATTCTTCCTTAAAATGCCCACCCGAATTTTATTTCTGAATTATGTTATTTGAGTTCATATTTCTTTTAAACCCATAGTTCCTTGCAAAATATTCTTTCTAAATTGTGTTTTGACCACTTTGTTCTAGGCAGATATTTTAAGCTGATTGGAAGAAGAGCAAAAAAGACATTTGGTTTCATCCTTTACATCACTAAAACTTGAGTTCAAGACTGATGCAGACACGTTAATAGGTAATCTTGCTTTATTTAGCAGGATTCACTTATTGCAGAGGGCACTAGTTCTCGTAAAAGTCTCTGGCATAGAAAAGGGAGACAAACCAAACTCCATCTTGTCTTACACACAGAAGGATACAGTACCAGGAAATAGTAACTGGTCTGTTTGGATACTAAAATTCAAAATAACTTGACCTTCTCATTGTAGCTAACTCGATAACTTGAACATTCCCTTTGAAAATTGCAAACCAAAACACCACCTGTTCGAGGGATCCTTTGAATCTCTGAAGATGCTGAAGCATTCTGTTTATTGCCTTTCCTTTCAACTAGGATGCAAAAAAAAAATATCCCTCTAAAATATTGGCATGTAAGATAAGACTTCAGGCATTTAAAAGTCTATTCTCTTTGCATTAGGACAATTGTGGACATGTCCATCTAAAAGAAAAATAAAGATCTTTAATTCTTGTGAGATAGAAGGCTGAGCTATGGGAAATTGAACTCTCAGAAAAAGGAATGGATGAGAAAAATATCGACCTCCTGTATATCATGATCGCCATCATGTAATCATGACCTGTTATTACTGAGATCTTAATATCTTCCGACAGGAATGATCTCATGGCTTTTAGGTATCAGAAAAGATTTAAAACTATACTTTCCTTTAATATTGTGTAACTAAATATATGTATATTACAATCTTATTCATTCCTCAGAATTTCCTTTCTCAAATTCTGTATAGTATATACAAGGGAAAAGACAATTCATACACAAAGAGAAGAAGATTGTATTAAAAATACCTAGTAGAAAAATAATTCTTTAAAGAACGGGAGTTTTTTTTATGAAGAAATTCAGAATGGAGCTTGGGTGTCTGTGTGTGCATGCACATATTTGCTGTGGCAGGAATGGGGCATTGTTTTACCCTGGTGAACGCATATGGTGGTGAGAGAGGGTAAGTGGTTAAACACTGCAATTGTTTGGGGATGAATTTGTGTGCTTATCCATAGAAAAATTGCACTGTTTGGTAGAGAGGCATATTTTCATTCCAAACTGTGTTTATTAACCACAAAATTATAGCTGCTATTTATAATTTAAGTTTGAAAATCCATAGTATCTGCAAACAGGTTAACAAATTAGAGAATTTACAGCATCTGAAATTAGGTTAATGCATATTGTTCCTTACATGCACATAAAGAAATAGGAAAAGCTCAGTAGCTTTCATTGCTGACAAAAAGGGGTAAAGGGCATATCATTGCAGGGAAATATAGCTGTACACATATTAGTTGTCTCTGAAAATTCACTTCAGGAAAATGCTGAATATTTGTATTAAGTCTTGTACATGAGCAAAATCTGTCAATCTTTTAACCCGTTATCAAGGTCCGAACTGCCTAATTATTACCTTTCTAGTTGGAGTTTGTTTTGCGTATGTTCCAACTGGCAGTTCAGTTTTTCTGAGTCCAGTGTATTGGTGACTCTGTGGCTCTTCTCTTTCCCTGCCTCTTTTGGCCTATCTACAATTCTAAGTGAATTTTGAACTCAAGCAGTATTGTCCATTATGTTTTTCTGCATATACCAATGACTTATTTTCCTGAGTTATTTTCACAGAGCTGAGCTAATGAACTAAAAAGGAGTCATGTTTTATATTTGTACCAAATACAGAACACTGTGTTTTTTCCTTTTGTGGCTCAAAGGTAGCTACATTTTTAAATATTTGTGAAAATAAATACTTATGTCAAAAAAGACAATTGTGCTTTTCATTTTTGAATGTATTGGACTTCCATGTTTGATAGCACTACTATAATTTCACATCAGCTGTCATTATCTATTCATGAGTTATTTACATATCACTCCTGGTTTTTTTTTTTACCCAACAATTTCCAGATGCTAGTAGCTCATGTCTACATATTGCAAACCTGTTCCATTCTACATATTCATGAAGGGGTTTGTGACATAGCTGGGACCAATGTAAATGCTTTTAAATCTTCCTTTTTTAGTTAGGTTAAACCTGGATGAACAATCTCTGCATCACCTGGGAACTTGTTAAAATTGCAGAATCTTGGGTCTTACCTCAGAACTACTGAATCAGAATCTATAGTTTAACAGTATATTTAAGTGATTCATAGACACATGAAATCTTGAAAAGTCCCAATTTAAGTCAGATTGAAGTTTAACTAGCATCTGTAAGAGCTTTATTTGCCCTGTTGCTGGTGTTAGTTTATTAACAGAAGGATGTAAGAGTTATATAAGCATACTGAGATGAAAGAAAATTCATCAGACTTTAAAATGGTGCTCTAACAATTCCATGAAGATTTATCATTTTCCCTGTTGAGCTTATAAACTGCCATGATATTTTCAGACAACAATAAAGCTAATCTATATGGCATAATAGAGTGTAAAGTGATAGTAACTTTATACTGCCTGCATTTGCTAGAATTGTTATTTGATCTATTATTACTTGACAATATTTATGAAAAATATTCATATTTACTGCATGTAAAGTAGGGAATAGGTTAGGGACAGGTAAGAGACAAGAAAATTGAAAATATCTCCTAGAATTTATCTGAGATGGAAATTAACCACCTGAATAAAAGGACTCTTAAGGATTTGGTAGTCTTACATATTGTATAAATTATGATGAATATAATAACAGCTATAGAGTTTTACTCTGAGCAAAAACCTGGGTTAGACTGCTTGCTTGCTGCATGTTTGCAGTGGAGTAGAGAACAGGGGAAAAGGGGGAGATAAAGAAAAGAGAATACAAAGAGTTTGTTCATGATGGAGAATGCCTACACCATTATATGAGTGAATGAGGCTAGTGTGGAAGGAAGAGCTGAACTAGGAATTATCTAATCACAAAGTGCCAGGTTGACAGCTTTTGCTCTACCCTAATCCCATCTTCAGTTGACACAGTTGAGGACTACGGCATCTGTGGAAAGATGGGTCTATGTAACAGGGAAGAGCTGGGGGTAAGTGGTGAGTAGTTTCACATACCCCACCTCCTAAGAATTTAAGAATTATTGGAGACTTTGGTGGAATCATCTTAGAATAGAAATACAGAACACTTGACAAAATTCAGCACCCTTTCATAATAAAAATCCTCAACACATTAGGCCTAGAAGGAATATATATCAAAATTACAAAGCCATATTTGACAAACCCACCGCCAGCTTCATACTGAGTGGGGAAAAAGTTCAAATTATTCCCACAAAGAACTGGAACAAGACAAGGATGCCCACTGTCACCACTTCTATTCAACATAGTGCTGAAAGTCCGAGCCAGAACAATCAGATAAGAGAAAGAAATAAAATGTATGCAAACAGGGCAAGAAGATGTCAAACTATTGCTTTTTTACTGAGGATATAGAAAATCCCAAAGACTCCACACCAAGAGATTTCCTACACCTGTTTGCCCTTGTGAGAGCGATTAAGTCAATAAATATTTGTTTCCCTGTTTACTCTTTGGAAAATAGTGATAACACACCGGCTCCGATGGCCTCACAGAGCTACTGCAAAAGTAATTGAAATACATGATGATTCACTAAAATTTATGAACATATCCATGGATTTTTATATGGATTCAATGGTTCAATGAATAGGTACATTTTACCCTCTTTGTGATGACATGTGACAAATGTCATTTGTTGATTTTCCACATGATTCTGTTTTTTTATAATTCTCTGATCCACTGGAATGCTCTCAGTAGGAAAGAGTTAGGTATTGGGAATAGAGTGAGAGTATAGACTGAAAAAAATCATAGTCATCTTTATTGTTACTAGATAAAAGTATAGCAGAGTCACACAATTTTATTGCTGAAAGTGACTTTTACCTCATTTATTTTGTGGAAGAAGAAACGGAGATTTTAAAAAAGGAATTGTTTTAATTCACATAGCATATTAGTAGTCAAGAACTAGGTTGTACCAAAATTCAGGATGACAGAACACATACTGTTTTTTGAGGTAAAAATTCTGTACATAAATGTGCTAAAAAATACGGTGAAGATGAAAACAACCTGATAGAGGGAATGCCATAATTTTTATTTGTGATTTTTCAAAATTCCACTAGAGGGCAGACAAAATCCAATGTTAAATGAAAGTACATGAAAGGAGGAAAATGGAAAAACAAATTATCTCTTTATTGAAAGACTGGGCCATTGATATTGACATATTTGTTCAATTTATTAACATAACTCCTAGCACTGATTTACTATATAGACATGTTTCTTATGACACGTTTCCTATATATATATTTTTTAATTGAACTAATGACAAAGCTACATATACAAAAGGGAAATTATTTGGTGTAGTGAAAAAAAGAAAACATTAAAAAAAACCCCTTAAGTCCTGGTCATAGTTTTGACACTAAATAAAGAAGTAATCTTGAACAAATTATCTTATCTCTCTGAATCTCATCTTCTCAACCATAAAATGTAGGTAATAAATAATAATGCACTACTAAAAATTGTAGGGTGGTTGAGTTTATACAGAAATTTCTCTATAAACTATAAAGCACTAGAGAAGAGTTTATTACTGTTATTATTTCAAAGGCGTTCCCCCCCCTTTTCTTGTCTGAGACGGTGGGACTGAGAACCTCAAATCAGGGAGGCCCTCCTTCACCAGATCCCACTCTGGTAACCCCTCTTGGTGCCCTCAAGCTCTGAGAATCAACATCTTTCACTGATTCTGGATGGTGTCCAAATTTGGCTTCCAGATTCCTTCGAACATCTGCATGTTTCTCTACTCCAGGTAACACAGTCTGCTGGTTCTATTACTGCATGACACAGGACTCTTGTGCCCTCTATAGGTTAAAGCCTCACTTGACTCTCAGGAGAGAGAAATAGGAAATTTCTTCAGAGTCACATTACTAGAGTCACTTAGCTCTCAAATCTATGCCACAGAAGCCAGATAGTGCCATACTTGTCTTTTCACACTTCTCTCTGGCCATCTGGGATTTTTTATGTGGAGTTTATTCCTCTCTCCTGGTACTATTTAAACTCCATTATTTCAGAGACTCAGCAACAGCTCAAACTCTCTTTACTAAGAAAGATATTGCAAAACATATCCCAACAATAATGCTTAATTTAAGATTCAAATTACTTACTGCCATCTGAGGTTACAACAGAATATGACTCAAAACTCTACCATAGCAGGTAACACTTGAAGATAACTGTGCTATCCATATTTGAGGGGGATAGAATGTGATCTGTCAGGATCTACAGCTCCTTAGCAGAATAAGTTGAATGTTTCTTAAAGGTTGCAGCCAGGTCTTACTATTGGGGAACGCTGGCCAAGTGCATTAACTACAGGCTCATCTGGCCATTTCATGCATGGAGTGAGTATCTTTGATGAACTCTATATTCCAAAACAACAAAGCACTTATCTGCCACTTACAGGCCGTTAGAAAGATGCGTTCTATTGTGCAAACTTTACCCAGGTCCCTTTGCTAATAATTTTTTTCACAATTAAACTGAAGTTCTTTAACTGTTAACATTACCATCAAGACATGCATGAGCTCACTTTTGAGGGGGTAAAGTGGATCTACTGTGATTTCTCTCTGGTAATATGCCATTCCCAATTTCCTAGTAGTGCCTCTGCATTCAACTTCCTGAACTTGAATTTATACTTTATACAAACACATTGTGCACTGATCTGAAACACAGGCTATCTGAGTATGTGTGACTTTAAATGGCTTCAGGAGCACATCTCAAAAATATAAGTAACCAGCCGTCAAAAAAGAGGCAACTAGGGTAAAAATAAAGGCCCATGTAACTTACAACTGGACACGGTGTCCCATGCAAGTTAGAACATTCCATATAGTGAAAACAAACAGTACTTTTAATGGAAACCCATAAGTAAAATGTGGCAAGAAGAGATCATCCAAAATGCAAGTGTTAATATGTCACTGAACATCTTTTTACTTGAGCAACTATACAATGAGTGGCAGCAGAATCATTCACATAGACTAGCAGTGGGCAGAAGGCCAGGTAGGAAATGTCTGTAGATATATATTAATAACCTTGTTTACTGCAATGCTACTATCAAGCTCATATTAGGGAAATACTTTGGGAATACTTGTGGGTATAGCAGAGTCTAAAGCAGGGTAGAAGGGGCTTCCGATAAGCGGAGGAGCTTGGCATATTCTGTTCACATCCCTTGAAGTTGCTGGTGAGAAACTGGGGAAGAGCTCTTGTCCTACCATGGCCTGCTTAAGGAGCCCACAACTTTACCCTCTAATTCACAGAGTAAACAGGTTACCACCCCAGCAAATTCTTACATTGCTTTTTATCCACCAGCACGCTTATTTTCATGTCCCGCCATCTAAATCTCATCTCTGTATCCATAGAGGCAGTATTATCTTTTCTTGTCTAAGATTAATCCTTTTACCTGAGCATATGAATATGCTAAAATATTTCTTATTTTTAAACAAACTAAAACACACACCCCTCTGCTACTGCAATATTCTGGGCCAGTAGTCAAAACCACCACTATCTTTCTTAACTGGAAAGGATGCTTCCATCATTGCCACCCTCCCCAACTCCTGAACTCCAGTCTATTCTGAACCCAGCAGTCAGAGTGTGCCTGTTAAAGTGTTGTTCTGTGTTACTCATCTGTCTAAAGCCCTCACTCAGAGCATAAGCCCATGCTCATAAATTTCTTTCAAGACCCAGGATGCTTGGTCCACCTTCCACCTTTAACTCTGGTCTTATCTTCCCTTTCTGTCCCCCTACTTCACTCAGTTCTAGAGTCCCCTGATCAACTTGTCCAACCCCCACATGCCAGGCACACTCTCACTGCATGGCCTCCGTGTTTGCTGCTCCCTCTGCCTGGGGGAGTATCTACATTCCCATGTATTCTCACTGCTTTCTCCTTCACCCCATTCAACTTTTAGGCTTAAAAAGAACCTTCCCCTGAGGTCATCCCTAATCACCCTATTGAATTTGCTTTCCACCTTCAGGCCCCCTTTTCTGCTTTGTATTTCTCCTGGCACTTATCTCGTGCTATATATAAATTTTCCATACATATAATAATTGTGCATATGAGTATATATCCAGCGAGAGAGAGAGGGAGAAAGTGAAAGAGAGAGGATAAGAAGGAGGAGGAGCAGCAGAAGGGAGAGAGGGAAGGAGGGAGTGAGAGAGATAGCTTTTTTCCTTACTACATCTCAGAGACTCATAGTCATTTTAGTCTGTTCTGTATCAATATAAGCTCCTACAACAGTGCTAGGCACATAGATACTCATGGAATATATGCTGAATGAAGGCAATGGTTGATCTGGGTGTAGACTAACACCTGTAGTGGGATGGAGAGGAGAGGACAGATGTCAGCTATATGTAGGAGACAGAAATGTCAGGACTTGATGAGTGGCTGGATATGACATTAGAGAAGAGAATGTTCTGTTAAAGAGGATTTGTGAAGAGGCAAACAGATAAAAGCCAGGAGAGTGCAGACAATGAGGACCAGTGATGGTCTCTTCCAGGGGTTGGGGGAATAGTCAGTAGTATCAAAGCAAGACGAGGACTAAAACAGAATTTCCTTGAAAATAGTGGCATGAAGAGCACTGTGAAAACAATTTCAATATAACTCAACAAATATTCTGTGATCATCCCACCATGCTGCTTCTGACTAAACAAAACTCCTTTTTCCTCCTCTCGCCTATCAGCACCCACATAAATGCAGGCAGATACTTCTAGCCAGCAGCATGCGGTGGAAGTGATGCCTGTGATGAGTCATAAAAGGTAAAGCTTCAGCCCTGGTTTGTCTCTCTATTGAGACATGTCCCTTTGGAGCACCAGGCCACCAGGTAATCAGCCTGTCTACCCTGAAACCACCATGCTGGAGAGACCACATAGAGATAAATGCCTGAAGCACCCTCATGTGTCCAGCTTCCAGCTCCTTAAGTCTCCTGGGTCCACTTCAACATGGGAGCGAGGAAGTTTTTGAGATGTCTCCAGCCTCAACCAACGTCCCACTATAATAAGCACAGACACCTGTATTAGTCAGCTCAGCTGGGCTGCCATAACAAAACACCATAGACTGCATGGCTTAAATGACATGCATTTATTTCCTCACAGTTCTGGAAACTGAAAATCTGAGATCAGGGTACCAGCATGGCTGGGATCTGGAGAGGGCTCTCTTCCTGGCTTGTAGACAACCTCCTTCTCACCATTTCCATACAGGTTAGAGGGAGAGAGCTACCCCTGGTATCTCTTCTTATGAAGAATACTCATCCCTTTGGATAAGGGTCCCACCCTTATGACCTCATCTAACCCTAATTACCTCCCAAAGGCCCTATCTTCAAATATCATTACATTGGGGGTTAGGATTTCAATATGTAGATTTTGGGGAGATACAAACATTCACTGTATAACTATAACTCCCCATCTGAAACACTCACCTATGACCTGTCCACACCAGAACCATGAGAGATAATAAAAAATGACTGTTGTGGTTTTATGCGCTAAAGTGGACATACTTTGATATACAGTGATAGAAAACCAGAATTCCTATTTATCTTTCAGCCTCTGCGAGTTATTTCTGTAGAGAAGAATTTTATGTTGTACCTTTCCCTACTACTTCCACTCAGGTATAAGGTAGCTGTCCCTCCTCTGTGGCCTCCCAAATCCTTTATTTTGTTTTAATATGGAACTTACCACAAATGAGTACATTTGTCTGTATTTCATACAAAAGTCTCTGAAGGCAGAGAAGTTATTAAAAAAAGTGTTGAAAAGTCAGATAACATTTAAACTCTACACACACACATACACACACACATACGCTGTCCCTAAAAAGTAGATTTGTGGGTAGGAAGGAAGCAGAGAAAGCACCAGATGTGGAAGGACAATATCTTATACCTCAAGAACATAACATCAGTTTTACCCTCTGTCTTCAACCACCCCATAACAGAGTGTGAGTGTGTGTGTGCACGCACAGGGTGATCTTACCTAAGCTGACCTACAAGCCTGGATTCATTTTAATGAGGCACAGACCTAAAGGAAAGCATCAGTGGAGGTACATGCTTGGTTTTAATATAGTTATATAACAATGATTTAATGAAGCCACAGATGGTGATTAACACTGCGAACATTAAGAAGAAGAAAGATTACAAATGTACTCAATTAATCAAAGCTTCGTTATTGAATATCTGCTATGTATCTGGAACTATCCTACATGCTGTGGGAGAAGTGAGAGAAACAAGGAAGGCTTCAAGGAAATAATTTTCTAGTTAGTGAGATAAAACGAACACAAAGAAACTTAATAATAGGAAAGATAAATGGCTTATTTGAGCACATTACGATATAATACGACCCAGCAGGGTGTAATATTTGTAAATAGTTTCCAATGCCACGTTGGAAAAATATTTTTTCCAACAGTCATTACCAGAGTTCGGAAAGGGGGTGGGCAGGCAATGGAGAGATGTATGTCAAAGGATACAAAGTAGCAGACATGTAGCCTGAAAAAGTCTAGAGATCTAATGTAGAACATGAGGACTATAAATAATTTTAGTATATTGTATTCAGGATTTTTGCTAAATAGATTTTAGCTGCTCTTGCCAACACACACACACACACACACACACACACACAGAAAATTATATGAGAAGGTGGATATGTTAATTTGTTTCACTGCCATAAACATTTTACTATCTATAGGTATCCCACATCATCATCTCGTATACCTTAAATATACATATTTTAAAATAATTTTTTTAACTTTAGGGATTTCAGAATTAGTGATATGAGTGATGTCAAGTTGAAATACAAAAGTGACTCCTTATGTTTTATTAGTATCATAATGATATATATTAAAAAAAGGAAATACCCCCCAAAGGACTATTGAATTTTCTAGTTAAGAAAAACAGGATTCTCCTATGGAACCTAACAAATATATTTGCATATTGATTTTTTTTAACTTTATATTTAAAGGGCATTTATAGATTTTTCCCTGGTGTTACTAAGGCCCCAACACTTTCAAAATTTTTCATGTGACCTGTAGGAAAATTTGATATATATCAAATTGGATTCAGGCCATCGAGTAAAATCTGAACATTTCTTACTTTGTCCTCTGAAATTCATAACTCCCATTCTAACCAGTTGTTTCTTAATCTTTTTTAGGCTTGGAGGCTCGAGGTGATAATTTTGCTCAATAAAAACTGTATTAGTTTTAGTTTTATATAAGAAGTTAATGTAAGAGCAGAAGCAGAAAAAACACACTGGAGGCATGATGGAGCAGACAGGACAATGTTAACTTAATTAACTTTTCCTATTCTGTCCTTTTTCCTTTATTATCTATATTAGTGAATGGCTTTGACCCTTACCCAGCTGTAAATAAAATCAACTTAAGTTGCTTTCAATTTACTGCTGTTACAAACAAGTAGGAAATAGTAATACATTATTATAATCAGGGCAGAACAAGAAGCCTATGGAAAAATCAGACTGAGAAATTTAGAAAAAACAAGAAAGGTCAGAAAAATTAGTTGCCAATTAAATCAAAGCAGAATTAGCTTCATATGAAAAGATTTAGAGGAGGGACAATCACTGGAGCAACAAAAACAAGTTTCATATGGCTGCAATCGCCAGTGCAAGATAGGGATTGGCGAGAATGGGGCTGAAGAGAGGAACAGTAAGTGAACAAGGCAGGGTTCTGTAAATCAGGCTGCAGAGTACTGAACTTACTAAGGGCAAGGTGCATATCTTTTAGGGTTTTAGGTAGGAGAGTGACACAACCAGATAATACTTTAGAAAGATCATTCTGTTTACTGTGTGGTGAATCTACTGAAGTGTGTTATAACAAGCTCATTGGAAAATATTAGTGATCTGAACTAAGGTCGTTGATGTTTGCAGTGAAAGTGGATGGTATTCAGAATTATGGAGGGAATTACATTGGCAGGATTTTTTGATTAATTTGTGTGATACAGGAGGACATTTATTTAGATTGTGGGGCAACGTGATTGGTGGACATGCCAATCACTGACACAGGCAACACAGAAGTAGATATGGTTTTGGTTGGGGGAAGTGATGTCCTCAACCTTAGAAGTCCTGTTTTTTTTCAGATGTGTATAGAATCTATAAACGGAATGAGAGAATGAGAGAGCGAGAGAGAGCGAGACAGAGTGAGTGAGAGAGAGAGAGAGCACGCAAGAGTGCATGCACACGGGCATGACAAAGATTGAACCCATAGACTTGAATGAAATCATCCACGGGAAGTGCATAGGCTAAAAAGATAAATAAATGGGATTCTGTTTAGACCGCTTTGTTTTTGTCATTGCTGTGATTACCTTTGGGGTTTTCTTCATAAATTCATTGGTAGGCCAATACCTACAAGAGATTTTCAACCTCTTCTAGAATTCTTATCCTTTCATGCCTTAGGCTTAAGTCCGTTATCAGTCGTGAGTTAATTTTTGTGAGTAGTGAGAAGTGCAGATCCTGTTTCAGTCTTGTATTAATACATGTGGCTACCACATTTTCCCAGGACCATTTACTGAATAGGGGTTCTTTTCCCCAATGTATGTTGTTGTCTGCTTTGTCAAAGATCAGATGGCAATTAAGAGGGTGGTTTTATATCTGGGTTCTCTGTTCTGATCCATATGTCTATGCTTCTTTTTTGTGTGTACCATGCCGTTTTGGTTACTATAGCCTTGTATTAAATAGTACAGCTTAAAGTTAGGTAAGGTGATACCTCCCTATTTGCTCCTTTTGCTAAAGGTTGCTTTGGCCCTTTGCTTAAGGGCGTTTTCTGGTTCCATAGGAAGCGTAAAACTATTTTTCCTAGATCTTCAAAAAATAATGTTGGTTCAATGCATTGAATCTGTAAATCACTTTGGGAAGTACAGACATTTTGACAATATTGATTCTGCTTATGCATGAGCATGATATGTTTTTCCATCTGTTTTCATCCTCTGCATGTTCCATTCTTAGTGTTTTGTAGTTCTCCCTGTAGAGGGCTCTCACCTCCTTAGTTAAATATATTCCTAGACATTTTCTTTGTTGCTATTGTGAAAGGTATTGAATTTTTGATTTGGCTCATAAATGGGGCATGATTAAATTTAAAAAGCTTCTGCACCACCTAGGAAACAATCAATAGAGTAAACAGACAACCTACAGAATGGGAGAAAATGTTTGCATACTATACACCCATTAGAGGGCGAATAACCAGAATCCATGGAGAAATCAAGCAAATCAGCAAGAAAACATCACACAACCCCATTAAAAAGTGAGCAAAAGATACGAACATAAGCTTTTCAAAAGAAGATAGACTAATGGCCAATAAACCTATGAAAAAATGCTCAACAACTCTAATCATCAGTGAAATGCAAATCAAAAGAATAATGAGCTATCACCTAACTCCAGTGAGAATGGATTTTATCAAAAAGTCCCAAAACAACTGGTGTGGATGCAATGTATAAGGAATACTTATACATTGTTGGTGGGACTGCAAACTAGTACAACCTCTATGGAAAGTATTATGGAGACACCTCAAAGAACGAAAAGTAAACTGACTATTTGATCCAGCAATGTCACTATTGGGTATTTACCCAAAAGATAAAAAGTCATTTTACAAAAAAATACACTTGCACTCAAATGTTTATGGCAGCACAATTCACAATTATGGAGTTGTGGAAACAACCCAAATGTCTATCAACATGAGTGGATTAATAAAATGTGGTAAATGCATATTATGGAGTGCTACTCAGCCATAGAATAAAAGATGAACTAAGACCATTTTTAAGAACCTAGATGGAACTGGAGGCCTTTCTTCTAACCGAAGTATTGCAAGAATGGAAAAAACACCACATATACTTACTATTAAATTGACACTAATCAGTCAACACATATGGTAGTAAAACTCAGTGGAAACCAAGCAGGTGGGAGGGGGAAGGGAAGAGGAGGTAATGGGAAATTCATACCTAACAGGTATAATGCATGCTATCTTGGTCATGGGCACATTTATAACTTTGACTCAAATGGCACAAAAGCAATTCATGTAATCAAAATATGTGTACCCCCATAATACTCTGAGAAAATAAATAAATCTAAAAAAACCCCACAAAACAGAATCCCATGGAGTACTAACTATAAAGGATGGGCTGGAAAAAGAACCATTTCCAAAGGAACCTAGAAGGAATGCCAGGAATAGGAGAAGAATAGCCACAGAAGCCAGGAGAAGACTGTGCTTTAAGAAGGAAGCATTGGTGATTAGCAGTCCCTGTCCTCTTGGAGGGGAGCAGTTGCAGTGGAGTGGTGGTCATGGAAACCAGGTTGCCAAAGAGTGGAGTGTTGAGAAATATGAAAAAGTATATGAAACTCTTTCAGAAGTCACCAACTATTTCTCATCACATACATAAATCAAAAAGTAGTTAGCCAGGATGTTGTAATGTGGGTAATTCTCCTACCTATTCCTCTTTAACTGCAACCTAAGTGCCAGGATTCTGGTACTATAATTACTCAGGATAACCTATCACTGAGATAAACCTGTGCAGTGATCCTGTCTTTACTAAGATAGGTTCGCCTACCTTAGTAAATTCAACTGTTAATTGAAATGACTGCCTGAACTGACATTTCAACCATGTAAGGAAAAACCACTCCATCTGAAATGATTAACTTGCTTATAGACAAAAGAATTTTGATACCTCAAGGAAAGAGAAAATGAATCTGATGAGTCCAATTTGAGGTTGAGTCACATACCTAAATTTTTTTCAAAAATAAGCCAAGCTTTAGCTCTTATTTGGTGGAAACTTCACATAATTTGTTATACAGCTATGCTTGTATGAATGCTCCAGCTCCACTTAAAACTTTTCTGGCCTGGAACAGGTCACCAGGATAGATTCACTAGAATTAACATCTTTTTCATGTCTTTTGACAAACGTCAAAACCTTTTGATTGAGAGTATACCAAGTCTTGAGCCCAGGTTCAAACCGCATGTCTATCTTCTACTAGCTCTGTGACATCAGACAAATTATTCATCCTTTCTGTCCCTCCGTTTCCTCATCTATAAAATGAAGATATCAGTAGACTCTTACTTCCTAGATTGGTATAAAGATTAAATATGTTGCTATTTTTAAAGAATTTAGAATGACACGTAGTACCTATTGAGTAATAAATAGAAATAGAGGAAATACTTCTGAACTTATTTTATTAGGCCAGAATTACCGATACCAAAGCTAGACAAACCACATGAGGAAGAAACTATGGACCAATATCTCCGATGAATACAAATGCAAAAATCCTCAAATACTTGCAAACTGAATTCAACAACACACTTATAAGATTATATACCATGACCAAATGGAATTTATTGCTGGGATGCAAGTTTGGTTTAACATATACAAAATATGCAAATTAAGTTATCTAGCACATTAACAGACTAAAGGATAAAAACCATATTATCATATTTAAAAACAGATCATTTGACAAAGGTCAACATCTTTTTTTATTTATTTTTATTTATTTATTTATTTTGAGACAGAGTCTCACTCTGTTGCCTGGGTTAGAGTGCCGTAGCATCAGCCTGGCTCACAGTAACCTCAAACTCCTGGGCTTAAGCAATCCTCCTGCCTCAGCCTCCCGAGTAGCTGTGACTATAGGTGCATGCCACCACACCTGGCTAATTTTTTTATTTTTAGCTGTCTAATTTCTTTCTATTTTTAGTAGAGACGGGGTCTTGCTCTTGCTCAGGCTGGTCTCAAACTCCTGACTTCAAGTGATCCTTCTGCCTTGGCCTCCTAGAGCATTAGGATTATAGGTGTGAGCCACCACAATCAGCCAACATCCTTTCTTTTTTTAAAAACAAATTTTTTTATTTTTAGTTGACATATAATAGTTGTACATATTTATGGGATACATAGTGATATTTCAATATATGTACACAATGTCTAATGATCGAATCAGGGTAATTAGCTTATCCTTTCTTAATAAAAACTTGCAAATAGGTATAGAAGGAAATTTCTCCAACACAATAAAAGTTATTTATGAGAAGCCCATAGTCATAATCATAATCAATGGAGAAAAACTGAGAGCATTCTAAGATCCAGTACAAGGCAAGGATGTCCACTCTAGCCACTTCTATTTAACATTGTACTAGAAGTACTAACAAAAGTAATCAGACAAGAAAAATAAAGACATTTAAATGAGAAAGAAGAAGGAAAACTATACTTGTTTGCAGATAACAATATCCGATATGTAGAAACCCCTACAGAATTCAAGGAAAGGTTAAAAACTAATGAAATTTAGTAAAGCTGCAAGATAAAAAAATAAACACACAAAAATCAGTTTTTTATCCCTCCCACACTGGAAAATCCTACCAAACATTTGTTATTTTATTAATTTTATTTCTGTTACACACATGGACACTTTTACAATTTTTAATTAACAATTATATATATTTATGGGATACAGCATGTTTTGATATATGTGTATACTGTGAGATGATTAAATCAAGATAATTAACATTTCCCTCTCAAAAAGAAATGAACAACCCAATTTACAAATAGCATCAAAAGAACCAAATACTTCAAAATAAATTTAACCAAGGCAGTGAAAAATCTGTATACTGGAAACAATAAAACACTGATAGAAGAAATTAAAGAAATAAATGGAAAGAGGCTGGGTTTGGTGGCTCACACCTGTAATCCCAGCCCTCTGGGAGGATGAGGCTGGTGGATCACTTGAGGTCAGGAGTTCGAAACCAGCTTGATCAAGAGCAAGACTCCTTCTCTACAAAAAATATAAAAATTAGCTAGGCATGGTGGCTCATGCCTATAGTCCCAGCTACTGGGGAGGCTGAGGTGGGAGAATTGCTTGAGCCCAGGAATTTGAGGCTACAGTGATCTATCATTATACCTCTGTATTCTTGCCCAGGTATCACAGTGAGTTCCTGTCACCAAAAAAAAAAAAAAAAAAAAAAAAGAAAAAGAAATCCTATGTTCATGAATTGGGAGAATATTGTCAAATGTTCATACTTCACAAAACTATGAGCAGATACAGCAAAATGTGTATCAAAATTCCTATCACATTTTCTAGAAAAATGGAAAAAATGCAAAAATTCATGTAAAATACCTGAATAGCCAAAGCTATCTCAAGAAATAAGAACATAGTTGGAAGCATAAAAATTCCTAATTTCAAATTATATTACAAAGCTAGAGTAATCAAAACAGTATTATACTGGCATAAAAACAGATATATAAACCAATGAAATAGAATAGAGACCCCAGAAATAAACTCAAGCCTATATGGTTAACTAATTTTTGACAAGGGCATAAGAATATATATAATGGAGAAAAATAATCTCTTCAATAAATGTTGCTGGGAAAACTGGATATTCACATGCAAGAGGATGAAATTGGACCTTTTTTGTTCACCATATACACAGAAAAAAATCAACTCATAATGGATTGAAGACTTAAAAATATAAAGCCTAAAATCATTATTCTCCTAGCAGAGAACATAGGGTAAAAACTCCTTGATACTAGTCTGGGTAGTGATATTTTGTATATCACATCAAAAGCTCAGGCAATGAAAACAATAATAAACAAATGAGACTACATCAAAAGCTTCTGCACAGCAAAGAAAACAATCAACAAAACGAAAAGATAATCTAAAGATTGGGAGAACATATTTGCAAACCATATATCTGATAAGAGGATAATATTTAAAATGTATAAAGAACCCACAAAACTTAATAGAAAAAAACAAACAACAAAAAAAACCAACAAATAATCTGAATAAAAAATGGTCAAAACTTTAGTAGACATTTTTCGAAAGATGACATAAAAATAGGCAACAGGCATATGAAAAGATGCTCAACATGACTAATTATTAGGCAAATCAAAACCACTGTGAGATATGACCTCATACCTATTAGGATGGCTTTTAACAAAAATACAAGAGATAAGTGTTGGTGAAAGTATGGAGAAAAAGGAACACTTTTATACTGTCAGTGGGAATATAAATATGGAACTTTCTCAAACATAAAAAAATCTATAAATTAAAAATAGAACTACTATATGATCCAGCAATACCTTGTCTGGGTATTACCAAAGGAAACAAAATTATTACCTCAAAATGATAGCTGTGCTCTCATGTTCATTGTAGCATTATTAATAATAGCAAAGACATAAACAGGTGAATGGATGAAAAAATGTGCTATATATGCAATGGAATATTATTCAGCCTTTACAAAGGAAATCTTGCTATTTGTAACAACATGGATGAACCTGGAAGACATTCTGCTAAGTGAATAAGCCATACACACAAAGAAAAGCACTTCATGATTTCACTTATATGTAGAATCCAAAAAAGTTGAATATATAGAGACAAGGAATAGAATGCTTTCTTTTTTTAACCAGGAGAGAGAGAGAATGGGGAAAACAGGAAAATACTGGTCAAAGGGTACAAAGTTGCTGTTATATAGGACCAACAAGTCAGGAGATGAAATGTACAGTATGATAAGCAAAGTTAATACTGTATTATTTATTGGAAATGTGCTAAAAGAGATGATTTCAGGTACGCCCACAATAAAAATGTAACTAAGGAAATAGATATGTTAATTTGCTTAACTCTAGTCATTTTACTACATATATGCATATTCAAATATGTTATGCACCTTAGTTTTTATGAAAAACAAAAATACATTTAAAATATTTGTAAGAAAAGTGTATCATTTTGGAATCTCAATTGTCTTAAATCACATCCAAATTGCAGTTTACTGAGGATAAACTCCTTGAGGGCAGAGTTCTTTCCACACCATCATCTACCTTGTCTGGCACATTTGTCTGCACATAGTAATAACTCACTGAGGGTTTATTGATTTTAAATTACTCCATAAGAACAAAAGCCTGCATAACATTGGAGAATTAGAAACAGGGAGCTTTCTAACTGCATGCCAAAGAAAATGACGATAATATGAGAGGTGTTTCAAGAAGAGTACAACTTTAATAACTATATCATATGCAAAGAGTGGAATTTTTCTGATTAGAATTATGAATTTCATGCAAGCATTTCAATTGCTGAAAGTGTGATAAATGCTGCTGTCATATCTGTTATAAGTTTATGTTTGTTCTTACCGAGCAGCTCTAGTTTACAATTGAATTCTCTATGACTTAACTGTCCTCTTCTTGCATGCATAATTGACTCAGCTTGGCTCCTAGATATCCCTAGGCTCTGTGCTCACACATGGTCCGCCCTCCATGGTGTACTCAGCACATCACACACCTCATTGTCAGGCACACCCACCTGAACCCTTTCTCCCTCTGACTTGCATGGGATGCTGCCAACCTCATCATCATCTTCTTGAGTCACTACTCCCCAGTGGTCTTGCATCTGGCTGAGGTATGTGGAGCATCAGGAGTCACTCCCATAATTCCTGGATCTCTCTTCTTGCCAACTAGGATTAACATCTGGGTTGGACAAACCATGCTTGGGCTTTCTATGAACAGAAAAGTGCAGTGAACCTAATTGTGTCCAGTTGACCAGTCTTAAATCCCCAATCCTCCTCCTGCACACAGCCAGGATTTAGATTTTTTTTTCTCCTTCATTCTGTTGCATTAGGTCACTTTCATTTACTTTATTTTAACCACCATACAATGGGGATAATAACACTAAAGTTAACTCAAAGAACTTTATCTTGTCAGAGGATCAAAAAGCGGGATAAAAGAATTTTAACGTAATAAGGCAGCTTTCTAACTTGGCAAGGATAATTTTACTTTGGACATGACTAAATTTTAAATTGTTGAAAGCAGTGTTCTCTAACACATGATCCTGGAATACTATTTCCAAAGAATGTTGACAGCATTTACTCAAATATTTAATAAAAAACTTTTAAAAAAGGAGGAAGCAGGGTAATATAATAACTCTGAGCAAAGCTGGAGGGAATAAATAAAATTAAACAGGTTGTGTTATTGCAGAATTCTTCATCCATTAGTAAACAACAGTGCAGCATGCATACTTAAGAGGACAGGAATGCAGTGGCACCATTTCTGGCTGGAGTGTCATGGGGGTTGGGGACTGGTTAGTGTTTCATAGAATATGACAGAAAAAATACTCCTCTAAGGGCATCATTACCAACAGTCACACCCAATTCATGCATATACGTGACCTGTCAAATTGCTTATCATTTTATTTAACATTAGCTCCAAGATTGGAGAGGACGATCACTTGCATTTTTCTCTGGTGCTCCTATGGGCTCCAGTACAATAGAATAACTACATAGTGGATTGGCTGAATTAAGTCATGATCAATTAGCTAAATAAGCCAACATCAATTTCAACTTGCAATTTCCCTCCAGATTGAAATGTAAAGAAAAATTAATAGTGTCCTTGGCCCCGTTTAACACTTTAGCTAGTTAGCATTATCACTCAAGTGTCCATATAAATATGAAATTTGAAAAAGATATGCCAAAGCAGGTGTAATTTCCTTTAAGAAATACAATTGAAAAGATGGTACTGTATTGGTAACCTGATGACCAGATTTTCTGTATGTATAAGTTATTAAGTATGAAATGTCAGATTTCTTTAAATATTAAATTTGACAGTTGAAATTTCTGACATATCACTTTGACACTTCTTGTTTTATTGTTATTATGAAGGTACATCCTCAGTCTTTCAAACACACATTTTAGCTTGTGATATTTCCAATTGTTTTGTAGAATAAATTTTGTGAAACTATGGATAAATCAAAAAGTTGTGTTATTTTCAAATATGAGTTCCATCGTGGAACCAGTGTAGTGCAGATAGCTCGAAATATCAACGAAGTGTTTGGAAACAATGCGGCTAATGAACGCACAGTGTATTGATGGTTTGAGAAGTTCCATTCTTAGTGATTTTAATCTTGAAAATGAAATGAGCCATGTGGATGACCTGAGACCAAGATGGATAATGATGAGCTGAAAGCTGTATGGAAGCGAATGCATCTCAACCTATGGTGAATTAGCAGCAAGGTTTGATGTTACTATTCCAACAATATTGGGCCATTTGGAACAAATGGGCAAGGTAAAGAAGCTGAATAGATGGAATTTATGTGAATAAAACGAGCGTCAGAAGAGAAATCATCTCAAAGCTTGCCTTTCTGAGCTGTTACGACATAAAAATGAACCATTTTTACACCATATTGTTACATGTCATGAAAAATGGATTCTTTTTGACAATTGCAAGCATTTGGAACAATGTTAGACAAAGAAGAAGTGCTGAAACACAGTCCAAAACTGAACATTCATCAAAAAAAATCTAATGGTGTCTGTTCGGTGGTCCAGTGCTGGTATTATCTACTACAGCTTCATAAAACCTTGTCAATAGATTACAGCAGATGTCTACTGCAACCAACTGGATGGAATGATGAGGATGTTTGTGATTAAGCAGCCGAGATTGGTCAATAGAGACACGACAATCTTCTTGCAAGACAACGTTCAACTACACTGCACAAACAATGCTGCTCAAACAGCAGAGGCTGGACTTGGGAACTCTGTTATCCACCATATTCACCAGACCTTGCAACTGACTACCACTTCTTCCAGGCTTTGGACCACTTCTTACAAGGAAAAATATTCAATTCTCAACAAGCTCTGAAAAAGGCCTTTCTCGATTTCGTCACCACTCGCTCTCCAGACTTCTTCAGTGCTGGCATAAACAAACCACCAGTAAGATGGCAAAACTGTGTCGATAGTTTAGGTGCATATTTTAATTGTATTGCTTCTTGAGATATAATAAACTACACTTTTGATTTGAAATCAGATATTTCATATTTAATGACCTAATATTTCCAGAATCAACTGATACATAAAAGAATATTGGAACCACAAAATGGGATCATGGTGAGTTCTCTCCTTCCAGTAACATAGCTGAGAAGGATTCATCTTATGGAGTCAAAAAAGAGAAAAGATTCTACCCTCATTATTGAGGCAAAGGGTTAGAAAAGCCAAGGGGGAAATCCACCCTGTCCATCTCCCATGTCTATATTGTGTCCTAAAACTGAATAGTGGGTCTCTTATCTATATGTGAAATGGCTTTGAATTCTTAGAAATAAGAGTATCACATTAACCTTAAGGGTACCACATTAGTTCTAAAAGATGATTTTGAGAGCATTCTGCTTATCTCATATGTTTGAGGAACAGAGTTTATCTCTGATCTGTGAGTACTATTTCAGGATCTAGTGTCCTAGTACTAATGAGTTGCCACACACTGATAAGTGGTGTTATTTAACAGAGTGTGCCTTAAAACAGCATCTGTTGCTAAAAATTAACAAAGGCATCAATAATTCCTTAAAGCTCAGTTAGCAGAGAGTCCAATTTTCTCCTTCCAAAGATAGAGAGTATAATATCAAAGAGATGATACTGAGAGCTCATACTCTGCAATCACTGAAGGTGGTCTCATTGTCCAGACAATTCATTGAAGCAAGAATGTGTGTACTATGAGCTCTACACTAAATATTAATTTACTTTGACAGAGCTTTTATATAAATATACCATATATTTCTCCATATATAACATATATAACATACATGTCAGTATATAAAAATTTAATATGCTTATTACATAAAATATTTCTAGTAGAACAAATGAAATATAATTAGTAGAAATATAAATTTTAAGCATACTTTTTTAATATAAATATTTAGGAGATAAAAACATGAATCTGCAATGAACCATAAATGAAAATAAAATACTATTTGATCATTGCAAAGAAATTCAATCTCAAATATATGTATCAAGCATTTATAATAACTTAAAATTAGAAACTCAAATGTTCTTCACCTGGTAAGTGGTTAAACTAAAGGTGATGTATCCATAAATGGAAAATTATTATTTTTTGAGACAGAGTCTCACTCTGTTGCCCAGGCTACAGTGCTGTGGCATCAGCCTAGCTCACAGCAACCTCAAACTTCTGGGCTCAAAGAATCCTTCTGCCTCAGCCTCCTGAGTAGCTGGGACTACAGGCATGTGCCACCATGCCCAGATAATTTTTTATATATATTTTAATTGGCCAATTAATTTCTATTTGTAGTAGAGATGGGGTCCTGCTCTTGCTCAGGCTGGTTCCGAACTCCTGACCTTGAGCGATTCTCCTGCTTCAGCCTCCCAGAGTGCTAGGATTACAGGCATGAGCTACCGGGCATGGCCATAAATGGAAAATTATTGAGCAATAAAGAAATGAAATATCCATGTGCAACATGTATGAATATTGAGAACATTATGCTGACTGAAAGAAACTATCACAAATGATCACATATTGTATAATTCCATTTACCTGAAATTCAGAATGAGAAAACCCACAGAGAGAACATAGACTAGTGGCTGCCTGGTGCTGAAAGAGGGAAGAAAATGCAAAGTGATTTTATTTGGTACAGGGTTTCCTTTTGGGTGATAAATATAGATCAGGGTGATGGTTGTATAACTGTGAATATCTAAAAACTATAGAATGCACATCTAAATAGGTGATCAGTTATGTGAATTATATCTCAATAAAGGTACATAGACACATATCCCAATAGTGTGTCTTTGAGTCCTAAGAATATTTTTATGCAATTTTTAATGTGCTGATTAAAAGCTATTTATGCTTCCATACCAATTGAAGGAAGAATGTTGACATATTTTAAACTAATTGCAATGTTTTTCCTTACCTCTTTAATCTTCAAATAATTCCAACTCTACTTTGATAACTTTGGGTAGACCACTCTATATTTTTTAAAATAAGCACTGCATTTGTTTTTTTATCAGCAAGAACCATATTTCATTTCAAAGTACACTTTCCACTTTGTCTTCATATTTTCTGGTTCATGAACAGTCTGATGCAGAACTACCTGAAATAGTCTGTTGTGTTGAAATCCTGGTGATTTGGAAAACCTAAAGTCTAAATCACAGGCCTTTTTCTTTCCCTTATATTACAAGTAACTCAGTGTGATAGCATGCTATGATTCACAGAAGCGCAGGTCTGCCTAGGACAGCAGGTTGAGCGGGGTTTGGAGTCAAGGAAGGAGAAAATGGAGTAAGGAGGGAGACTCATTACTGTTGAATTTAAGGCATAAGAGTGAAATTCTCAAATTTCAAAACACTTGGTATCACAACAACAAAATTATCCATAGTTCAGTAATGCAAAATTTTTTAAAAATTAATTTTAAAATAATTTAAGGACAATTTTCAGGACACCAGCCTGGCAGTTGTCACTCTTTATTCTGACTTCACAAGAATCTGGGTGCCACTCAGGTAAGGGTCACTGTGGATGACCTCACTTTCTAAGCCTGGGGGACTCTGAAAATAAGGTGCTTCTGTTGATCCTGTGCTTAGTGCATCCAGGGTCCTTCACTGTTTGGGAGCCCCTCCATTGCCACCTTCTTAGTTTCTGCTACCCCCTCAGAAGCCAGAGAGGCTCCCTGCTGCTCTAGGTCCAGAATATTTCCTTCCCTTCCCAGCCTCTAAAAATTTCTCCTCCCTCTTTCTTCCTCCCAGCCATCACTCTCTTCTGATGTCCCAGAATGGTCCCCTCAAAGAGTTCAGACACTAGAAAACTAAATCCCAGAACCAACTTTCCAAAGCAATTTGATTTTTAATCAAGCTATGCCAAACTCTCCAGGGCCAAGGGAGCACCACAGCCTGGGAGGAGAAAAGAAAAGAGTGAGAACAAAATCAATATCTAATTTATACTGCCATATTTGGACTCATTTTCTAACAGTTCACTCCCAATAATTCCGTGATTATGTAGAAAGATGCCATCCAATTTGCCACTGACCTTTCACATTCCCGTGACCCACAGTAGTCAGCAGTGGTGATGGATTAAGTCTGCTCAATCTGCTTCTTTGCTGTGTTTCTCATTCGGTCCATCAGCATGAGCCATTGCACCTTGCACCAGTGTACCCTGTGCCCCTTCCCACTGGTCTCTGCATTACTCTCTCATCATCAGTCTCATCTGGACCACTGGGCCTTCTGTTAACCTTGATTCCACATGACACATTTCCCCATCTGTGTCTTACAGTGATTATTTTCTGCTGCTCTCTCACAAGGTCTTTCATTGTCCTAGATTGCTTTCATTTCCTTGTATACTTCATTATGATTAATGATTAGGATTACAACACATTTCTGTAATTTAACTCAGTATTTCCAACACTCATTTTGTTGTGGCACCACACGAATATGGGACACATAACACTGGATTCATAAACTTTTATTAAAATGGGTTTATTCCTTTTCACATTTGCACTCCAGGTATAATGTGTGTATGTGTGCCTGTGTAGTAGTAGTAATAAAAGCAAATAATGAAAGATTTATGTCAACTTTTCACTTGAAAAGGGAAGTTAAATTGCTAAAATGGTCAGAAAAATATCTTAAAAAGCCTTAAATACCTGAATTAGCACCCCCTTGGTGTCAAAGGAGCGTAAAAATCCTGCCCCATTTAATGTACACAGGTAAGTCTGCATCTCAGAAGTGTTTTTTCTTCCCCTCCCTAACTAGTTGTAAGCAGATCTTTGATCAATGAGACATTTTCTAAATTAAAACTGATTTGAAAGATGCAAATAGAAAATCAACCTCTTTAAATAACCCAGTAGCTTAGTACCATACTAGGTACTGTTAATATGAGGGATTCAAAATAGTCTGATACCCTTGTCTACACACATTTAAAAAATGAAATTAAATATGTAACAATAAAAACTCAAATATCATATGGTAGTACATTTTTTAGATAAATGTTATAGACAACAAACACTCTCAGCTGGAACTTAAGAGGAATCAGAGATTATTCATTAGGCCAGCTTCACCCCCAGCAAGCTATCCTTGCCACTACAGTTAAACTTCAGGGCTAGAGTTGGGAGATGTTTCTAAAAAGAGAGACAGCAAAAGTGGGAGAGTGGTAAATGCAGAAAAAAAAAAAAAAGAGAGAACGAAGCAGAACTGAGAGAGAAGAAATGAACATAAAAGCGAGAGACTGTCCCCAATAAAAGATTCTCTGCTGAGTTTCTCCTGTGCTGCAGAGGCCAGGGCGCCCTCTGGAATGAGCGGGAACACGGAGAGGCTTGGGTGGAAATCGGGTTCATGTGAGTGCATCACTTAACTTACCTTAGTCCTATTTTTCTTTTCTGCATAGGCGGGGGACAGTCTGACCCCAAGGATCACCAAGATTTCTTTTCGATTTAAAATGTGAAAATTCTATGAAAGGTCACACTCTAAGCCAGGTGGCAGCTGGGCAATTCAACTGCATGTTTACTTTCCAAACATATGCCTAAAGCCTCCTGTAGAGTTTGAAAAGGCCTCTGAATTTGTCCCTAAAAAAAATCTTAAACATGATCTGTTCTTTGGATTTTGTTAAAGTGTTCTTTTCATCTTTTGTAAGACACCTCTATCTAAAAAAGCCATCTGGGAAATATTCACCTTAATGCTATTTCTAAGATGGAAACACGGCTAACAGGCTAACTGCCTAGAATGAGTACAAATCGACCCAATGGTCACTAACTGCCCTCAAAACCCTAAATCATTTTCAGCTTCAAGAAGACATATGTGTTGGGATGGGTCCCATTTAATTAGTCTTTTTTGTTGAACTCCAGAGTGCATCAGGGCTTTAGCCAACTCTTAATAAATACACCAGATTTTAGCATCTGGAAGGAAACGGATCCAAAACAAATTATATGATCCACATAGTATGTAGCTCTGGTGTGGTCATTTGATTCCTGAGTTGTGACCATACCCTGGATGTGTAGGACGAACTTTTAACCCAACAAATGACAATTTGGCAAACAACAGCTGCATAGGACTTTCACCCGTGGAACTATAAAAACTCATAAAATAAATTTTGTTTACAGTGGTATTAGCACTTCAAAAAATGGCTATTTCTTTTAGTCTGCAAAAAGTAAGAAAATCTGCAGCAATCACAGGATTCAGCTCATTTTTAGATGTTAAACTATAGCTTGGAAAAGCGGATAAGATTAGTGTCTTTTCTTCTGCCCAACTGGCTACTTGCTTTCATCTTTAGCTCTATGTTGAATCTTTGTGGAGGAAAGGAAGATTTTTTGTCTTGGATGGCTTTGTTAACATGGCTTATGCTATGTTTTATGACTAATTAAAAATGGAACTTAAAATTATAGCACAGTTTCCCAAATTAACATGCTCCCATTTGGACAACCCCCTCCATGCTTAACCCACTTGCACCTCCCTCCAGACTCAGCAGGCTGTGCCCTAATCCTGCAGCCCTAGGCACTTTCACTGGGTTATTGATTGAATCCACAGATTCAGTTACAACAAATGACACTGTGTGGTCAGTCTCTTAATTACTTAATGCCGTCCCTGTGGGTCATGACAATATGCACACTGAAACAGGTGGTGCAAATATAGCTGGAATGAATCTGGCTGAGGCAATTTTTATAAAAGCTGCTCTACCCAAATGGGAGGTGTCTCAAATTCAGTTAGTCAAAGTGTTTCACTGAAAATGATGCATTATCCTAGAAGCCTTTTGGATGATGCTGTTATGGATAAAATGACCAAATGAGAAAATTAAGTTAGTAACTAATCCATAAGCGTTTGTCCATGTTGCAGTCTAGATGAGCCGGGTAGTATTTTGCTTTGCAGAAAGTCTCCTTTTTAAAGTAAAATAGGGATGTACCGTGATGTCTAATTACTAAGCAGAGTGTAGTGGGTCCTTATTAAATAGAACTCCTACCTTGTCCTAAACATCTCTCAGGCATACCTTCATGCTAGCTATGGGAAATGAGTAATCACAAGGCAGCAAACCAATTTAGCTACATCATCTGTCAGTTTTCTATTTTTAATAGTTTATTATTTGTTGAAATCAATTTACTTATTTTTTATTCACTTGTAATTGAAACAGATTAACTGGTTTTTAATTTTTTTTTCCTCTTTTTTCTCCTCTCCTCCTTTCTTCTTCTTTTCCCCACCTGTTTGGTCCGAAAACATTTCAAGGCAGCCAAAGATGAACATTTGAGAGAAACTCCTGAGCTCAGGCAGTCAATGAGGAGGAGGAGTTATCTTCCATTTTTAGTGATTCTAAGATTGCTGATAATTCCATGAGTAACTAAACGTGCATATTTTCTTATTGATTTACCATTTCACATGTATTACCATTAGGGCTTACACACACTGCCGTTAGGTCCTTGGCCAAATAATTTTTGTTTTAAATTACTGAGACTCAGAGCCCAGAATCAAAACACTATGCTATGTCATTCAATATCCTGTTATAATTACTACTTTTTATGTAAAAAGTGCTCCTAAAACTACTAAAACCGACCCAGGTTGTTTTATCAAAGGTTAATTATTTCCAGAATTTTTAATTACTTTTATAGTTTCATTAACTAACCACTTAGAAAGTATAATATATTCTGTACTCATAGTTATATTTCACATTTAATCTATGAAATATAGAAAGAAGAGAAAAGGAAGGGATGTATCTACCAGAAGAATAAGGTAATTACTCCTCTAGGAAACTAACTCAGGTTGTAAGAATAAAGAAAAATATCATAGGAACTAGTTTTTGGTAAGGAATGTATTCATGTTACAGACACAGCCCACATGACTTTTCAGGCTTTGGCTTTTGAGACAAAGACGTTTTGAAACGTCTAGTCTATTGCTTAAGTCCAACAGCTATGCTCTTTCTTCCATGTATTCATCAGTCTTGTGAACTCAGATCATGAGACTATATAACATTTCTTTAAAAATAAAGGAACTTGACCAATTCTCTTGTGGCTTGTGCAAACCACAACTCCTGTGCCCG
>CAUYRT010049769.1:0-10953 GCA_963574885.1 Lepilemur ruficaudatus
CTGAAACCCGTTCTACTAAGTGAAATATCCCAAGAATGGATGGACAGGCACCACATGTACTCACCAGCCAATTGGTATTAGCTGATCAACACCTAAGTGGACACACAGGAACAACTTTTATTGGGTGTCGGGCAGACGGGAGGTGGGAGGAGGGGATGGGTATATACATACATAATGAGTGCGATGTGCACCATCTGGGGGATGGTCGGGCTTGAGGCTCTGACTGGAGGCGGGAGGGGGGCAAGGGCAATGTACGTAACCTTTTAATAATAAAATAAATAAATAAATAAAAATAAATTTAAAAAAATGAGGGAAGAGAAAAAGATGCTGATTAAAATCCTTTGCAATCTAAATAATTTTATTTTCTATGATTGAGGAACTGAGAAAAAACTATGAACTATTTTTGGAGGGAAGCATAAGGGAAAATAAAGTAGACAAGTAGCCTAACATGTGAAGAGGTTTCACAAAGCGTAAAAAACTTAGAAGGGGAACAGGAAAGCAAGTAAACCATTTTGGGGTGATTTAAGGTACATAGTAGCTATATGGAACTTCTCTGGATTGGGGAAGTTACCCAATCAAGGAATTAAACCCTGTTGTTAAACATTCTGATTGCAATTCTAACACCAGGAGAGGATGCCCATGTGTATCTGGTTGTAGCCACCCAATTAAAATTCCTGAAACAAGGAATTACTTCTATAATTATCTAAGTCAATGGAATGGACTAATTCTCATTAGAAAGGTTTTTAATGTAATTATTTTTAGACAGCATTAAATTCACAATTCTCTTCACCTTGCCATGTAACTTTCTGTAATGTCGGTTCCTCCAATCCCCAGTCCTTTTATTTCAAGCCTCCATAAGTCTTCCCCTCTTTAAATTTAGGAACATCCAGTGATCAATTTATCTTATGTTCTGAATGCTTTTTAATTAAAAAAGTGTGTGAGTACTTTTAATTGAAAAATTAAGAGTTTGTATGTGTCTCTGTGTGTGCATGCATGCACATGCAAGAGCCTGGTATGGTTCTTCTCAAATATTTTCCTGGAAAATATCTTATAATCTAATATACTGCTCTAATGAGATTGGTTTTCAAATGCAAATAAGGCCCTAAATTCTGCAAAAGAAATGGAGCTTCTCTCTCTGCACTATCACCCTAATTACAATTATTTTGTTATAATAGCTCTTCCTGAGCAAAGCCTTGCTCATTCTTCCTACCATCAGTAACTTGAGGATAAGGAGAGGAGATAAAGTCTGTTTCTGGACTGGGCAGTGGAGATTTAGCCCAAATTCAGTGGAAATTCAGCCCAAATTCAGTGGAAATTCAAGCTCCTTCCCTTTAATGTGGCCTCAATGCAAACCTCTACTCCTTGGGCTCCCTGAGCCTCAGCCTTTGGATTTCTTTGATAAATTTCAGGATTCTAAAGCTTCTGGTCCAAGTCCTTGCTTTCATTTTCAACAAATGGCACTGGCATCATTCCACGTGAGCCCGCTCTTTCAAAATCTCCCTTCAAGGTAACAGAGAAAAAAACCCTTCTCATCCTTCTTCCCTCATCTTACCCTTTAGATCCTGGGAAATAGGTTCCTCTTTGTTTAAAGTTAATTTCTGTAATCCACACCCCTCCAAAATCCTGGGATAATTTATGTCTGAATAAACCTGAATGAGCCGGGCTATCTAGCTCTTACTTCAAGGCCAGATTTGTTAAGCACATTATTGGAGACTAAAGAAAAGCCAAAACAAAAGAAGAACAATGTAGGTCTTGACCCAAATAGTTTTGTAAGAAGAGAAAAAAAGAATACGCACTACTTCCTTAAATATCTTGTAGACTCCCCTTTCTAAACTTCACTTCCTTGCCTGCATCTCCTCCTTCTACTTCCCATTACTCAATCTTTCCCTCTGGAAGTCAACTTCATTTTCTGAAGCCATTTGTCTTCTATCAGCTTTTCTAGTGACTTTCCCCGCATCTCACCACATGCACAACTGAGGCTCAATAATTAGCTGCCCAAGAAAAATTTTTTTCTCTTTAGAGCTCAGGGGACTGGGTGATATCATCTTTCAACATTGTAAAATAAGGATAAAAATCATATTCCACAGTGTTGTGAGAATTAAATGAGATAATAGGTATGTAAAGTTTTTAGAATAGTGACTGGTAAGAACTCAATACATTTTAGTTTCTATCATTATTAGCTATTCTTTTTTCCTGGCGTATCACACTGATTTTTGCTTTCTGGCAGTTTTTATTTTGCATTTGCTCCTGTTCTCATCCAAAATAATCTACACTATTTGACCATTTCAGACTATTAATTTTTTTTTTTTAAATACTAAGCTTCTTGGCTGGTCCAAAGATAGTGAGTTATCTCAATTAATTGTTCACAGTCAGTTACAGATTGAACTCCTTGTTCTATTCTTTCCCCTCTTCTCACTACTGCACTTGACTAGCCTTAAAAAAAAGACTATTCTTCTTGAAAAAATAAGCTGTTCTTTATGTTTTCATTTTCTAAACACCTATTACCTTCTGAAGTCTCTGATTTCTAAGAGTTCAAAAGAAGTGAAAATAACATGAAAAGAACATAAAGACACATTCCAATACAAACTGTAGCTTTACAGAGCTCTGTCAGTACCAGAAGGATGATGGAAGGAAGGGAATGTCAGGCTAGGTGGAGTGGGCCAGGAAGACTTTAGCAGAGTTTGGGATGAGAGGAAGATAATTTTTGACAGACAGTGGGGAGAAGCATTCAGATGGGCGTGAACTGTGGTTCAGAGCAGAAACGTACAAGTTATGTTTAGTGAATGGTAAGATTTTTAAAATGAAGCATAATGACTGAAACAGAGCAATAGATATAAAGTTATTGAACAGTATATATGGAACAGTATATGATAAATAAAGAGGTAATCAGTAGAGAGCCCAAAGCAAATGCAAAAGTGTCCAGATTTAATTCAGGGAGCAAAAGTAAGATTATGTAAATCAGGCTTATAATTATTAAGAATGGTGTTGGTCTTATTTTCGGAGCGCTTACTACGTGCCAGGTATGTGCAAGAACCTCCTAAATGGTTTTCCTGCATTTCCTTTTGTTCTTCTGCTAATTCTTTCCTTCACATATTAATAGCAGCCACAGTAATTTTTTTTATAAATGCAAATCTGATTATATTACTGATTCCTCCACATCCTTCTTAAAATGCTTCACCAGCTTCCCTTTGCTCTTAAGGTAAAGACTGAAACCCTAACGTGGCCTGCTAGGTCCTGCCATATCTGGCTCTGGTTTCTTTTGCTTCAAAGTCTTTTTCTCTCTTGGCCCCTTAATACAAGCCCTGCCCCCTCCTGGCTTGTGCTTTATGCATCTTCTTTCTTATCCTGGACAGCTCCTGCCTGCCCCTCTTGGTCTGTTTAACACGGCTTTGTCCTCCAAATCTCCATTCAAATGCCACTTCCTCAGGGAAGCCTAGGTAACCCCTGTTACGGTTTTCCTTCATCTCATGGACAGCCATGGAGGTGCACCGAGTGGATCTCCCTGCGAGACCTTGCCGTTCAGCTGCAAGGAGCGCAGGTGGACTGCCTCCAGCCATTAGTGCCTTCAGGACCTGCCTCGGCTCTCTGGCCACAGCCACACTTCTGGAGCAGACCCCATCTGTGACTGTACATAATGAGGGAGACCAGCACCTGGTCACTTCTGTCTAATGAGTAATCTATTCCCATCTCTCTATTGGGCAATCTTTGTTCCCAAGTCTCTCTTGAATTGGACAGGCCTTTGACAAGAGCACTGAGGCCTGAGGCTCTTCTTCCTCCACCCTTAATTTTACTCAGACAGTAACCCCCAATAAATCTCTTATGCTTCTAACTCGGTCTCCACATCTGCTCCCTGGAGGGCCCAAATGACACATAGCACTTATCCCTGTTTAAACTTATAAATTTATTTATATAGTATCTATTAATGTTGACACCATACTACAAATCCATGAGGGGAGAGGCCACATCTAAATTCAAAGTTGTATCCTTAGCTATCTTCCAAAATGCTCGGTACATATAAGCCTTCAAAAAATGTTTGTAGAAAGAAAGTGAAGAACTTTTAAATGCATTAGCTCACTAATTCTTTGAGAAAGATACTATTATTATGCCATTTTAAAGGTGGGGAAACTAAAGGCAGGAGAAGGCAGGGGCTCATATTGAGGGTCCAAAACAGAACATGACTTGAAGCTGAAGAGGCTGGAGCCAGATATGGCAATAGATTAACTTGTCCAAATTTGAATCCAGCTATGTCTGATTTCAAAGATTTTCTTTTAAACCTCTACTTAATTTCCTTCCTGATCAGGTGAACAAGAGGTTCCAAATGACTCTTCAGCTAGGACCCTTGGGAGTTTTTACCCTGCTAGCTTGTTGCTCTTACCACAAACATTGTGAGATTGATTTGGAAAATGGTCTTACCTAAGTCATTTCTATATTTCTGATAGTGCCTGGCACATAAAGTTGCTTGCTCCATGTGTAGTGAACTGGATGGGCAGTGGAGGGCGGGAATGATGCTTGAAGTAGATGATTCTTGCTGGTCTTTACAGACTCTACTTCTTCTCAAGAGGGATTGATGCTCAGGTCTCTGGAGCACAGATTTCTTTGATAACAACTCCCTTCTGCCCCAAGTCTAAGGTTGTAGAGTAGGGTCCTCTGTAAAGAGTTTCCATTCGTGCTGCAAAGAGAAATCAGTGCACCTGAGAGCCAATCCTTTTCCTCTTGCCTTCAGAGTTGTGATGCACTTGATGCAGCTAGGAATGAATTATTGCAGCAGAACCTTGAAGGATCCTTAAAGAAAGATTTAATTTATTTATCTTGTAGGGGGAAGAAATTGAGGTCCAGAGAGATGAAGTAAGCCAAAATAGAACTGGAGCCAGATCTCGGGTCTTTCCTTCTCTGACTTCCAGCCTGCAGACAACATTAAGGAACTTCATTTTGCTAATTCTAGCAGTAAGACTACACTTTGCCTCAGAGAGAGTCATGCAACCACCTTTTGTTGGGATGTGACCCAGGGAAAGAGGAATGGGCTGTGGCATGAATAGAAGAGTCTAGAATAGCAGTACTGTGCAAGAATCAGTATTTCCTAGACAAGTCTGACTTCTGACAATAAGATATATCACTGGAAAGACAAGCGTAATTGCTTGACTACACAGTTGCCTAATCTAGTTTGGGTCTTATTGTTGGAAAGTCTGATCAAATTTGAGTTCTCCTGTACTACTTTCTCAAATCTTTAATGATTCTAGCCTAAAGCAATCACTTCTTTCTTCCAAGGAGCTCTTATCACTCCTTTGACATTGAGTGTCTCTTTCTCTCTTTTTGAATATTTGTGCCTTCCTAGTGTTATTTTCATCTCATAAATAAAAAAGAAGGCAAAAATAGGCACATGTCCTGCCAGAGGTCACACCAGCCTCTATTTATTTACAAGGGTCAAAGTGATTCTTGGGCTAGGAGAGATGGGCCAGGCAGCCCCAATCCTCTTCCGGCCACTGGTCCTCCCTGGTGCCTGTCAGCTTGCCAAGAGCCAGTGCCGCGACTCTCTCTGAGTGCCCATCATTTTCCTGGTTGGCTAGGAGGCCCTGCTGGGTTTGGAGAGAGTCAGGGCACAAGGCCAGGCAAGATGAGAGGCCACAGAGAAGAAGTGAGGAAAAAAATATCCAGGGGAAATGCATCAAAACAGTGCTGAAAGCAAACACTGGCTGTGGACCGAGGGTTGGCAGGAAAGCAAAGTAGCCCTGTTGAAGGTCAGAGCAGTGCCGGCATTCTCAAGTTGGAACCTGAAATCAATTTTTCTTCCCTTTCAGCCTGGCAGCTGCATCTGGTGGGTGCCTAGGAAGCTAGAACACTAAGAGTGAGTCCTGGCAGCAGCAGCACTAGGAAAAGGCAAAAGGGCCCACAGACACTTTTGGCTAGGGCCAAAAGGGGCACATTCTTTGATCCCTGTCATGGTCCCCTTTGCTAACAAGGGCAGGGTTGGTCTGTGGTCTATGAAGGGCATCATGGGAGTATTTATTCTCATGGGTTCCCATTTTCATTATAGTTAGTTTTTCATGGGTTCATTATTTTAAATATAAGAATTATATGTCCTTGTAGCTCAGGCCATGTTTTGATGAGAGTAGGAATAAGAAGAGACACTTTCTCTGTTGTGAGGCTTAAAATTCAGGGCAGGGAAGCTGCTGCACTTCTGATCAGTCAGTTCTTGCCAAGACAGGTCCAAGCATTTTGGATCAATGGAGCACAGAGGAGGGGAGGCAGGGAATGTAGAGAAATAAAGCTCCTTTTCTCTCTCTTCTGCTTCACTGCTTGGTGGAGTGCATAAAGGTGAATGTAATTTAGGGGCAGAGAAAGAAAAGAGAGAAAACGGAGTCCAGTGAAGAAAGATATCACAGAATGAGAATTTTCAGAGATAGAAGAAAATCCATATTTTGAAAATTTCAGTGTGAAAACTATATTTTCACACGTATATAGTTTGTATAGATCTGCAAATGAGCAAGTAAACTGAGATGGGAAGGGGGGAGAGAAAACATTGGCCAGAACAAGGTGGACTGGAGGCAGATCTGATGGCCCCTCTCAGGGGCAAGAGGAGATGTGGCGGAGGCGAAAAGCCTGCTGTTTGCATATTTTAATCTAGCCAACATTTTTTGAGCATCTTTACGGTGCTAGGTATTGTGCTGGACACTAGTCATTTAGAAGCTAACAAGATAAAATTTATACCATTAAGAAGCTTGCATATCAGAAGCTGTTTTATGACTGAAGGGAAAAAAAGAAGAAGCAGCTTGCATTTTAGAGAATGAGATAGATCTGTTCACAGACAACCACAAAACAAGGCATAATGTGACAGACTCAGTGAGGTACGGGCTGCATGCTACAGGAAGACAGAGCAGGCTGAGGTGCTTCCATCTAGCAGACCATAGCAGCCCTCATGGAGGAGGTGACATTTGATCTGAAATTTGAAAGATGATTTTGTTTTCCCTCTGTACATTGATGTGTCATTAGCTTAATAAAATTAAATCTCTCCACTTTGCATGAAAGCAACAGCAGCAACAATGTGTATAATGACTCCTTGGGGATATTATCACCACCTATCAGAGCTAAGGTTTGCATTCGATTGCCCCAATAGCCATGCAAAGGGTCTTATGGAAGCAAGAGAATCAGAGTCCAGACAGAACCAAACAAGCTATAATGAGAAACAGAAACTTCTCCAGGGAAAATGACACTTCATTATTTAAGAAAAGCAATGTTGGCCTTTCACCAATAATATGCAGCTATTGCATCCTTGTGATTACAGATAAGATCATATTTATATAATCCACTGTTATTTATATGTGAAATTGCTTAAGACCATTTCAAGTATTAAAGTCAGAGTTTAGATCACCTTGCTCAGGTGTTTTAACCAGAGGTTGGCAAACTTTTTCTGTAATGGCTCTGATAGCACATATTTTCAGCTTTGTGGGCCACATGCCACATGTTGCAACAACTCCACTCTGCCATTATAACATGAAAGCAGCCACAGACAATACGTGAATGAATGAGTGTGGCTGTGTTTTAATAAAACTTCGTTTATAAAAACGGTGAGCTGGATTTGGTCCCAGGACCATAGTTTGTCAACCCCTGCTTTTAGCTATCACTTTAAGATGACTCTCCCCCATCCCTGCTATCCTCCCCCACTTCTGCAACATGAAGGGCAGTCAAGGTATTCATTAAGGTCAAAGCCCTCATTTCCAACCCCTTAATTAGTATTTCCCAATCAATAGTTAATTTCTTTTTCATATTTAAAAATCAAAACATTTTATCCCTACTTTCCAACCTAAATTTCCACCTCCATTTTTTTCTACCTCTAGCCATGCATATCTTAATAGTCACATGGATTAATCTTTCCTTATCCTTAGCAACAGCTGTGGCTAAGCTACTCTGGAAACAGAATTTCCAGAGCTCCATCCTGAAATGTCGCACAGATTGCTAGTTGTTTACCTCAATATCTATTCTTCTCTTTCCGTAGTTATGTAACTCCCAATATTTATCTAGGCACATAGCCACCCAGAATATAGACATTTCCCACTCTCCTTGCAGCTAAGATTAACTTCTAGCTAATGTGACATAAGCAGGAAGATTGTGCAGCACGTTCCAGGAAACTGTTTTAAAAGGCAGCTAGTGAGTGCCTTCTCTCCTTCTTCATCTCTCTCTCCATTATGCTACCTGGAAAAATGATGTAATCATTGAGCTCTAGCTGCCATCTTGGACCCTGAGAACAAGGACTTTGTCGTAAGGATGTCAAAACAGTGAGTTGGAAGAAGTGTTAGTATCTAAGGATTGTGGATGCTCATACTAGCCCTGACAGCCTTACTTTTACCTGATAGAAATAAACTGCCTTGTTTAAGTTACTGTTACTTGCCATCATACCTATCTCTAATGAATATATTCAGATGCTTTAAAATTTTAAAAAAGGATCTTTTTAACAAAGCTGAGATGACCATCATCGTTCTTAAAATAATGGCTTTTAAAAAAATGATCATTTTAAATTTTAAATTATTGAATATTTATGTTTGTTAAATGTGACAGAATAGAGCACAAAAGTTGTCTATTTGAATTTATTGGATGTTCGTATTATAGCTTTAAAACTTCCATGGCTTCTTATGAATTCAAATAACAACTGAGAAACATTTACTATGTTAAGTAATCCTGGGATATGGAGCCCGCCTAGTTCTCTTAGCAACAATTATTAAAGCAACAGGGCAAAGGTTGTGCTATATAACCAGGAGAGCTGGACACCATCAGGGTGTTGAACAGAGCAGTACCTCTCACAAGAGCTGAACGTGGGCAGGCAAAACAAATACATCTGCAATTGACCCATTGCCCACTTACACTCTAGGCTTGCGGGCATCTGTAGCAATTCCCCTATCCATACCTCGAAACCCCTGGCCAAGCTTGCACTCTGTGCCCAGCTTGTGATAGTAGGCTACATAATAGCACCAGGAGGTCCCATGGGTATTAGCTTATACTCTCAATTCTTTGAAGAGGAGCTTGTCTTTTGGGCACCAATCACACTGCCTGAGTTCTCACACTGCTATAGGAGCCCTATGAGGTGAAGCCCTGCAGAACAGTCCTCTTCTGCCTATTACCCCAGTACAGGGCAGCATAATTTGTCTTTTCTTTCTTTCCACTTGATGTGGGTGTTCCATGCCATGTTGATTTGTAAGACACAGGATAGAGGCAACAAATGTTTCTTACAAGGTAACACAATGGCCTTGTGTTTCTCTATCTGCTGCTAACTGGGCAGCCTGGAAACAAAGATTGCTCTTTTCCTGCTGCTCTTTACTTTAGAAAGTAAAAACTAATACACCATTATTCTTTACTTTCATTATTCAGAAATGCTCTAAAGCAGTGGCCACAAAGTTCCTGGAAAACTTATCTTTCAAGGGCTCAAGGTATCCCAACCCCTGGCTTATCTTTCCAGCCTTACCTCCTCACACACTACACTTCTGCCTTATCATACTCAAATGAGAAGATGTTACTGCTCTTCATCCTGCTAATAGGCTACAGCCAGTGCAACATTTTCTTTGGACCTATTATTTGACACCCAATTCCTGGTACCTATTCCTGGTACCAATTTCAGGTTTAGTTAAGTTCCTTTGGTTGAAAGGAACAGAGACAAATGGGGGTGTAGGTAGCTATTCTAAGAATATACTTAAACTATAACTGAGCCTGGAAACCTGGCGAGAACCAAAGCACTTCTAGAGAGTGGCCACTTTGCTCTAATTTTCTCAGAGATATATGGCTTCTCTAAATAACATTGTCTATGTTACTTTCTTTTTCCTATCCTGATTTGCTTTCTCTTCATTCATTCGTCAAATATTTATTAATCACTTACCATGTGCTGGGTACTGCTCTGTACACCAAGAATATAGCAGTGAACAAAATATATAAAATCATGGAGTTCTAACTTTAATGGGAAGAGACATGCAATAATCATATGAGAGATAAGTAATGTCAAGTAGCAATAAATGTTATGAAGAAAAATAAAGCAGACAAAGAAGATAGAGAGTAGCAGGATGCTATTTTAGGTACGATACTCAGAGATTGCCTTTCTGAGAAGCTAAAATTTGAGCACCAACCTGCATGAATTGGGAGAGGGAGCCATATGGGGCAAGGGTGTTTCTGGTACAGGAAACAGTAAGTACAAAGATCCTAAGGCAAAAATGTGCTTGTTGTGTTAGGATAAACACAGTAATTTGCTGTGGCTGGAATACTGAAAGCAGGGGGGAAATTCACAGGTAATAGGATTAGAGAGGTATCCAGGGACCAGAATAAGCAGGGTACTGTAGGGCATGGTAAAATCAGTCATGATCTAATTTACAATTTAAAAGTGTCATTCTTGCTGTTGTGTGGAGACTAGACCGCAGGTGTATAAGAGAGAAGCCACTTGGAAGGCCAGTCGTAATCCAGAACTGATGGTGACAGCCTGGACTAGCATGCTACTGGTAGGGAGGTAGGAAGTGATTAGATCGGGTTAAATTTTGAAGAATTTTCTTTTTCTTATTTTTTTTTCTTTTCTTATTTCTCATTCTTTTCTTTCCCAAGAATCACAGCTTGTTGGATGAAGATTTTTTTGTGTGTGTATTGGATATTGAATATGAGGGAAACAATGAAATCAAAGATGACTTAAATATTTTTGGCCTGAGAAGCTGGTTGTTGTCATTGTCTGAGAAGAAGAACACTGGGGAAGAGCAGGTTTAAGCTGGGGAGAGCAAGAAATTGATTTTGAGTATGTTACTTTTATCTCTTATCGATGAGCTTATTTTAATCTGAAAGCATCTGTTAATTCTCAATGACAGTTCTATAGCTTTTAAAGATAGTAAATCAAGCATATCAATTGAGATGCTTTTGGAGTTAGATTAGTCATAGTTGTCACAATCTCTAGCAAGTTTAGTAATAAAAAATGGTAAAATACTCATGCCTGTAATC
>CAUYRT010049770.1:0-24374 GCA_963574885.1 Lepilemur ruficaudatus
ATTCTTCGGGTCTTGTGTCACCTCACTTTGAGTAATGGGCTTAAGCTTAATCCAGGATAATATAAGCGGTGCTATCTCACCGTTGTTTCTTAAAATTGAGTAGTATTCCATTGTGAACATATACCAAATTTTAACAATCCACTCATGAATTGATGGGCACTTGGGTTGTTTCCACGACCTAGCAATAGTGAATTGTGCTGCCATAAACATTCGTGTGCAGATGTCTTTATCACAGAATGTCTTATGCTCTTTTGGGTAGATGCCTAATAATGCTATCGCTGGATCGAATGGTAATTCTATTTTTAGCTCTTGGAGGCATCTCCAAATTCTTTTCCACAAAGGTTGCACCAACTTGCAGTTCCACCAGCAGTGTAAGAGTGTTCCTGTCTCTCCATATCCTCACCAGCATTTGTTGTTTTGGGATTTTTTGCTAGAGGCCAATCTCACTGGGATTTGGTGGTATCTCATTGTGGTTTTGATTTGCATTTCTCTAATGATTAGAGATGATGAACACTTTCTTATATTTTTTTTGGCATTCTGTCTTCTTTGGAGAAGATTCTGTTCATCTCCTTTGTCCATTTATAAATGGGGTTGTTTGATTTTTTCTTGTTAATTCTTTTGAGTTCTAGGTAGATTCTTGTTATCAGACCTTTGTTGGAGGTGTAGAGAGCAAATATTTTATTCACTTCTTTTAGACTAGGATGGCTTTTTAGTTTTTAGTTTGTGCTTGTAACAAAAAGAAAAAAAGTAGTGAATGCTAGACGCCTTGTGAAATACATTTAAGAAACTTCTTTGCAAAACATGAGTTTTATCACAAATGCTCATAAAGCACAGTGGAAGAAAGCAGGGAGTCACAAGAAGAATTGAGGTAGAAGATAAAGTGACTGACAGTGTGACTTCAAGTGGATTAGGAAAGACTGCCTGGAAGAAATAGTATGGAAATATTAAAAATACATTGTTTTGTATTTTACTACATGGATGAAGGAGTGCCAGGCAAGAGAAATATCATGAACAAAGCATTAAGTAAGAAAATGACCAGTTACATTTGGAAAACAATATTAATCTCAACTGGTGACAGTAAATTATTTAATATATGGGAATGTGAAGTAAGCATTGTAAATGTAAGTTATTTCCAGGTCAAACCATGTGTAAAGAGTTGGATTTTGTTCTGTGGACAACATGTTCAGGAATTTCAGGAACATATAGACTTAGAAATTATATACCTGTGAATACCAATACCAAACATTTTGTGCACAAATTTGGTGGTTAGCATTAATTTCCAAGAAATTTAATAATCTGTAATTAAGTCTTTTAATTGAATATTTTAAAAACTTTTATAAATCTTAAGCTATTCATCATAAGAAATCAATTTATAGGTTGATTAAGTATATACTAATATCTGGCTTGTTCTTAAGAATAGAGTACAAGGAGGTGCTAGGGTAAAGAATATTTAATTGAAGCACATGAAACTTCTTCTTCAATTCCTGGGTATGTCCTCAGCATAAAATAATATCCCTATTTGTCTTCTCAGAATTCTCAGAACTTTTCAGAACTGTGCAACCACACGTTATTAAATTCTAGAAAGTTTATAAGACTTCATTCTAAAATTAGTTTTTTGTTTTGTTTTGTTTTGTTTTGCTACCCTAAACATTATTTCTCTAACCAAAAGGAAACTTGTTTTAACTTGGTCAAAACACACATGTCTAAGTCAAATGCAGAATGCTAAAAAAAAGGTTGATAGTATTTTGCTGACTCAAAAAGTCTACAAATGCCACTGTGAACTTTCAATGACATCAGATGATATCCATTCTTTCTTGGTTCATCTTTAGATATTTTTCTGCCAAGTTTTTTTTTTCTTTTTTTCTTTTTCTTTTCTCTTTCTTTCTTTCTTTTTTTTTTTTTTTTTTTTTGCCTGTTTGAAATGTTCTATGAGTTTCAGTTAATTAGAAGCTGATTAATCAAATTTGTAGCACCTCATTTGGTTGTTTTCTTTTTTCTTTTTCGCTGCTGAAATGAATTATGTCTTTAACTAATGGATGATGGTGTTGATAACAGAGGACATTTTAATCATGGTGTTCTGATGATAGATGGTCATTCTGTTTAATCAAATGTTACTTCACAGAGTACTGTCTTTGGGGTTTGCACAGGTAATGATTTGGAGGTGGGAGGCACATGGTGGGGTAGAGGAAACATTGTAAGTTTTTTTAATAATGTTAGATCATGACATGAAAAATGACAGAGACTAAATTTTATAAGAAGGAATTTCAAAACCAATATTTTCAATAGTTACTAAAATGAACTATGATTTTAAAATCTAATGAGAAATGTTTAAGTTAAATGTTACATAATGAACTGTTTTACAAATCAGGTATATATTTATATTTTTCTTTGATTTAAATACAAACATATGCTAAGAGAATGGCCAACATATTATGAATTTACCTCTTTCATCATCTAAATCATTTTCAGAAAAATAGATACCTGGTATATGAGTCTTTGTCTTGAAAACTAAAGATTTTAAACCATGCAACATATACAATTTACTGACTAGATCTTGCTTAAAATTTGAGATTGCTTTAAAATATTGTCATGAATTTTTTCATATATAAAGAAAGAGATAATAAAAGTAATTATAGGATTTATTTAGCAAGATAGAGTAAAACCATAGTTCACAATTTCCAAAATTAAAAAAAAAAAATCATCCAAAAATAGCAACAAGCCAGGTGCAGTGTCTCATGCCTGGGATCCTAACACTTTGGGGAGCTAAGATGAGAGGATTGCTTGGAGGCCAGGATTTCGAGACCAGCCTGAGCAAGGGCAAGACAAGAAACAGAAAAATTAGCCAGATGTGGCGGTGCATGCCTGTAGTCCTGGGCGACTGAGACAGGAGGATCGCATGAGCCCAGGAGTTTGAGGTTGCAGTGAGCTATGATCACACCACTGCACTCTAGCTCTGGTGACAGAGCAAAATCCTGTCTCAAAAACAAACAAAACAAAACAACAGAAAAGGAACAATAATATTACACTGGTAGCTAACAGAAGAAAGAATGATGTCATACAAAGAGAAAGAATCTTTAAGCTTGGCTTGATGCAGCCAAGTGAAATATGTAGGAGCATTGCCTCAGCTGATATCTTCTTATAGAAAAGAAATCTTTAAGAACCCAAGCTAAACCAGGTGACCAGAATCTCTGGCCATAAAGAAAGAGGGCTTACCATTATACATGTTATCCATTGTGACAATAATGCTATATAAACAGGAACCTCAAAACTCAGGCATAAAAATAATTTTTTATTTAGCTAATAATTCTGCAATTCAATGACAGGCTAAGCATGGATGGTGGTTCATCTGGTCTTGGAACACTCACGTATCAGGAATTTAGCTGGCTATAGTGTAGGCAACAGGGAAGGGGTACAACTAAACCTTGTGATTCATATTTTCCAGCAGGCTAATCCAGATATGCTCTCATTTTAATGGCAGAGCACAAGAAGGAATACACTCAATCACACAGGCAATTTTCAAAGCTACTGCTTGAGTTATGCTTGCCAACATTGTACTGGCCAAAGCAGATCACTGAGTGAGACTGAGAGAAAATTACCAACTTACATGGCAAAAAGGGATACCATGGGAGCAGTCATGTATCCAGTTCATTTATGTATTCAATCTTTCTCAACCTTTAACCAAGTGTCCACAAACTTGTTAGAAGATACTTGGCAAAGTTATAGTAAAGGCATAGTAGCAGGCTTTACTTTTTCACCCCTCATTCTTCCTGCCTTGTTTAGTGAGATGCAGAAAAACTCATAGAGTTTAATACCTGACATCTTAATTTATAATGCTCTGAGGAAGGGACATGAACTTATTTAATATGTGAATTGAGAAAAGAAAAATCCACTGAGCCTTGAATCAATGAAAATAGAAGAATTAGACAAAATTGTCTTCATTGTGCATGGTCATGAATTTAGGGCAGGAGAAAACTTGGGGAAATATGGCATTTTTTAGAATAAAAATAATGTAGAAAAAATATTAGGAATATGCAGTTTAAGAAAATATGAACTAATAAAATGAAAAATATTCTTTATTTGGATTGTTTCCAGATTTCTGCTGTAATGAATAAAGCTGCTATGAACTTTCAATTATAACTTTTATGTCCATATGTTTTTATTTCTTTGCATAAATACTTAGGAGTAGGATTATATGTTAAATTCTTATTTTACTTTATTTAAAAAATCTGCCAATTTCATTTAAAAGTGTCTTTTATTTTGTATTCCAACAAGTAATATATGAAAAATAGAATGCTAGTTACATGTATTCACCAATGCTTAATATTGTCAATCTTTTTTACTTTTAATATTCCAATAGGTGTAGGTTTAATATGAATTTCCCTAAATTAAGGATATTAAGCAAATTTCATGTGCTTGTTTGTCATTTATATATATCCTTTGGTAGTGTGAAAATTGTTTTCTATTTCTTAAAACTGTCTCATAAGCAGTTGTAGGAGTTTTTTTTTTTTAATATATTCAAGATACAAATCTTCAACAATTATACAACATACGGCAAGTAATCTCACCTAGTCTGGGGATCTTCTTTTTCTTTTTAAAATAGTGTCTGCCAATAGAAAAAAAATGTTTTAATCTTCAAAAAGTTTGATTTGGCATTATTTTATTTATCTTTCCTACTATTTGTGTCCTAACATATTTTTATCTGCCAAGGTCACCAAGATACTTTTCCTATGTTTTCTTCTAGACAATTTATACTTTTAGCTCTTACATTTAGGTCTATTATCCATTTTATGTACACTTTTGCATATGTTGTAGAGTTCATTTTTTCCCCATATAGCTATCAAACTATTCTGCACTATGTTTTGAAAAGACTATATATAGTCTTTCTATATATTTACCACATTATATTACTTGGCATCCTTGTCAAGAGAGGTAGGTTACAGGTACAAACATACAGTTAAATAAAAAGTATAAGTTCTGAACAGCAGAGTAGAGGGACTATAGTTAACAACAATGTATTATATATTTCAAAGTAGCTAGAAGAGAGGATTAGAATTGTTATAAACATACAGAAATATTAATAATAAATACTCAAAATGATGGATATCTCAAATACCCTGACTTGATCATTACAAGTTCTATGCATATAACAAAATATCACATGTAGCCCATAAGTATGTAAGATATTAAGTATCAGTAAAAAATAAAAAAGTTAAAAAAATAAAAGCAATAAATTTGAAAAAACTCTCTGTATTGTATATAATCACTATACTTTTGTTGGTAAGTCTGTTTATTATCAGAGTACAGGTTAGAAATTATGAAACACCTTCACATGTGTACTATTGAACAAATAAATCAATAAATTATAAATAATGGGAGCCGTTTTTCTCAATGTCTACAAAAACCTTTACCAATAAACAAGTAGAGAAAAAAAGAATGAACTCTGTGGTATTGGATTAAAGTAGGGACTGTTAGTTAAGATAGATATGTATTTTCATTAATGTACAAATAGATACAAAAATAATTGCATATGGAAAAATATACCTTTTAGCGCTGTCTACTGAAAGAGCCAGTGGCAGTGACATCTCAGCAACAACTAGCATACATAACATCCATTATTTAGTTTCTAAATACCATTTTTTTCAATAAAAGGAATTGGGTTCCCTGGAAAAATGGCAGGTTCTAGGGCTGGAGTAGAGAAAATATGAGATGACACTGAATCACCTTGTAGTGCAATAAAATAAAGGAGTGCTTAAAAAAGCAAAAAAAAAAAGAAAAAATTATGAATCCACTATAAAAGAACACAAAAGCCCCCATAGCCAATGGCCAAAGATGGAACAATGTGAGGAACAATGTCAACAAAGTAACAATAGCATTGCTTATAACCAAACAAAAACTTAATATCCATGATTTCATACTGTTATAAATAAATTATTAATTAAACAAATAAAGAAGAGGTATGGAAAAAGTCTTCCTCACAGAAAAATTCCAAGTGATAAAAATAATATACATAAAATTTCAAAATAAGGAGGGAAGCAGAAGATAGTAATAAGGGATTTAGCCTAGTTTCATACAAATGCTAAAATTTATGAGCAGAACTTTAAAGGGAAACAGGATATGTGAATAACCTCACATTACCTTCTCCCAAATTTATGTGATGGTTTTAAAAAGCAATCTGGAATTCTTTTGATATCCCTCTTTTGACTACCTTGGTCTAGACATATTGGCTCATTTTCAACAAATAGAATAAAGAGAAAAAGTAGTAATTTTTTTTGTGAGGAATCCTTGTGCGACTTCAACTTTAACTTTAACATTACTAGTTATAAATCATGTTGCTCTCTTCCCCCTGACATGATACTGTGAGAGTTACTCTTTATTCCTGTGCTATTTTTCCTAACTATAATCTAATCATAATAAAACATCTGAGAAATACAAATGGAGGGCATTCTGTAAAATAACTGACCAGTAGTCTTTGAGATACTCGAGGTTATAAACAAGTAAGAAAAGAGTGAGAAACTACTATAGATTAGGGTGGACAAGGGAAGGGAGACATGGGCACAAAATGCAATGGGACATTTTGAGTCATATCATTGAACAGAAAAAAATTAGTGGACAATCTGTTGAAATATGATTAAAGTCTGAAGTTTAGTCAATACTATGATATAAATGTTAATTTAATTTCTTAGTTTTGAAAATTGTCCCATAATTATGTAAAATAGGCAAAGCTGGATGTAGGGTATATGGAACTCCTTTTAACAATAGATAGGTTTAACACATTAAATACATCAAAGAATATTAGTGAACTGAAAGTTCCAAACTGAAATTCAGAAATAATACATAAAGAACATTTTTTAAAGAGTGTAAAAGACATTTGGGATGCAATAAAAGTTTGTAAAATAACTAAAATTTGAATTTCAGAAAGACAGTAGAGAGAGAATGGGGCTGATATAATATTTGAAATAATATTTTTTGAGAGTTTTCCAAAACTAGTGAAAACACCTTTTATAGAATCAAGAAACACTGTAGATCCCAAGCAGAAAATTAAATGGAAACCATAGTTAGGTATCCCAGAGGCAATCTGATTAAAGCTAAAGTGAAAAAAAAAAATTAAAAACAGCCTGGGCAGGTTGGAGAATCACAATAACATAAACAACACAGCAATAAGACTCCGTAAAAATGATAAAAGGTCAGGAAAAGGATAAGATATCTTTAAACTTTAGAGGGAAATAAAAAGAGACAGAAGGAACTAGAATTCTATACCGAGTGGAAATGTTCTTCAAAACTTTAGGCAAATTAAGTTGCCCTGTGAGTGCAGGGGAATAAGAATGATCAGAACAGGTAATTATATGAGTACAGAAAACAATGTTAGTAATATCTCATGGTGTTTAAAATGTATGTATACTTACATCTCATGGTGTTTAAAATGTATGTATATGACAACAATAATGTAAATGACAGCAAGGATTTAAATGGAGAAAAAGTGTTCTAAGATTCTAGTATTATCACGATTTGCATTTAGAGTGTTGTAAGAAATGCATTTTTTAATCCACTATAACAACATAGAGGGAAAAAATGTCATCTAAGAAGTTAATAGAAGAAAAAATGAAATAATAAAATAGTCCAATAAAAAGGCCAGATGGTGAAAAACTCACATAAAAATTTAGTCAAAAACAAAAAAAAAAAGGAAGAAACAAGATGGCTGACCAGAAACACCAGCTGCTAGATTGTCTCAGAAAGAAGAAAAAGCTCATAGAAAGTACATTCATATTTACAGAACATATTTACATTTGACTAATAGATTACAATGGCTAATATGTAAAATAGATTGTGTCTGTCTTCCAAAACTAGTCATAAAACTAATTATTTACGAATCTCATTGAATCATATTTTTTCTGTATTAATAGATATCCAAATGAATTAAAATGAATTTAAAAATATATAGGACATGGAAAAGTAAGCACCACATGTACTCACCAGCAAATTGGTATTAACTGATCAACACCTAAGTGGACATATAGGAATGACATTTATCGGGTGTTGGGCAGATGGGAGTGAGGAGGAGGGGATGGGTATATACATACATAATGAGTGCGATGCGCACCATCTGGGGGATGGACACGCTTGAAGCTCTGACTCGGGGGGCTGGGGAATGGGGGGAAAGGCAACACACGTAACCTAAACATTTGTGTGCCCATAATATGCTGAAATAAAAATATATATATATGACAAACCATTTATGAAAACTATTTTAGGCAATCAGTGAAATTTTAATAAGGCCTGAATGTTAGGTGGTATTTTAAAAAATATTGTGATTTTTAAAAGCATGATAATATCATAATGTTATATAAGAAAATTCCTCAAATTTTACTTTTTATAAAATTATCTAAAATACTTCCTGAAGTATTCAAGGGTAAAATGGCATGATGGCTGGGATATTTGTCTTAGAAATGTCCTGTTAAAAAGGGGAGGGAGGGAGGGAGGGAGGGAGGGAGAGAGAGATAGAGAGAGAGAGAGAGAGAGAGAGAGAGAGAGAAAGGTGTTAATGAGAAAAAAATATGCCACAGATTTGATCGGTAACTATCGGTTGGGGATTTGCTATATTCTCTTCTTTTGTGTATATTTGGAATTTTTAATTATGACATATTAAACACAATACTATCATGAAAATAATAAGGAAGAGAAATATTTCACCAAGTGTTGAAAGCATTTTATTGCTGCATAAAGTAATTATTATTCAGTGTATTCATTTTTAAATACATGACCTTATTATTTCAAAAATCTACTGAACCTCTTAGACTTTATTTCTTAGAAAACAGAATGAAGGTTATGATCTGTTTTTTTTTTTTTTTAAGAAAATTTGCCTAATTCCTCTGAGACAGAGCAGCAAGCCACAAAATGTGTGTGTGTGTGTGTGTGTGTGTGTGTGTGTTCCCCATAAATACTGGAGGCATTCTACTATTTTGGAATTTTCCTTCACAGAGTCCACCAGTTTATTGGTATAGTTCAGTGTATGCAAAGATGTATTTCTTTATTCCAGGGGCATACAATTCAGACATAAAACACACCATTTAAGAATATAAGAAGAAGGTTTAAGCTTCAAAAGTCCCATGGTGTGTGGGGATGTGTGCATGTGTGTGTGTGTGAATCTTCCATTGAAGACTGATTTGCCTTTCAAAACTACCCTGGGCACAGAAGTATAAATTTCAGTTAAACTTGAAAGGTAGGCAACGGTCTTTAGCAATTTATAAAACTATAAGGAAAAAAGACCTTGGGGTGTTATTTAATGTATCTTCAATGACAAACTCATTGCTTAAAACACCTTAGATTAAATTTTCTTCATTTTCCTAAAAATACAGTTCAATGGTTTTCAATGAGGTTGGCACTAGCTCCCTCCAATAACATCACCATGTAGAGAATATGAGGGTGTTCAAATTATCTCAATGATTAGAACATGCTATTACAAAATGAAAAGTTGTCATGCTCAAAATGCAATATTATGGTATGTAGAAACTATGCTGCTTTACATAATTGGTCCACTGTTTCTTATTGTATACACTATGCAAAATCAAGCTAAAATTTCTCAATTAACTACAGCTGGCTTTTCTTCTTTGCACTACAACCACCAACATATTCAATCATTTTTGAATATAAGAATGAAGGGGAAGGGAAGCTGATTTGAAACATATACATGCAAAAAAAAAGTGTTAGGAAATAGAAATTTCCCATGACAGCATGTGAAAATCTTTATTATAGTGTTTGTACCTAGAGTAAATTTGACAGAGGGATTTACCTAAGAGATGTGATTATTTTCTCCCTTGTGGAGTTCAAACCAGGGAGGGACTGAGTGAGAATAGCAACAATGTCCAAACTCCTTATTTAATATATTCCAAAGTGAAGCCAAAATATTAATATCATGGGGATTCTTGTCTAGGAATATTCAAGCCACTTCATATAGTTGTAAATAACTCTATGTAACAGCTTCCAAAGCTTCTGACGATACATTTGACTTAGTCTAACATTAACTTTTATCACAGAAACTAAGTGGAAGGTTCAATTTCAAGACTACTTCTATGTTTGTCATAATATAGTTCCACACAATGAAATCTAAAATTCACATCACAGCTGCCATTTCTTAAGCAGCCTTGTATATGAATACATTAAAAATTGTACAGCATTCTCATATCTTAGAACAGTACCTCCCGGACAAATGCATCTGGGAAAAGAAGAGGAACCAGGGGTCAGCTTCTCATCTTCTTCCTGCTGAGCCCATCCAAGCAAAAAGCTTCCTTTTGAAGACAGTGGGAGCTTTGTGCTTGAATCTGCTCTGCAGGGAAACAGCCAGAGAACTGAAGTCAATAGAGGCTGTGTGTAGCTCCGATTGCAGGATGCCCTCCCTAACTGGTGTCACATTTGAATGGAATCTACGAGCCCATGTTCTTTCGGATGATTCTCAAAAGTGTTCTGTACTCATTCTCTGTGGCTCATCCAACTTTTCTATCCCTAGAAGAAAAATCTCTAGCCCAGGACTAGAAATCTGAAAGCTAGCATCAGGTGATTTAAAGCTCAAGTTGATACAAAGGGATTCGCCATGCCTGCGGCAAGATTTTACTTTTTCAGAGTATGGGGAACAAATATAATAATAATAATATTATTATTTTTATGAGATAAAAAGTTATCTTGCACCTCAGTCAGCTAACCAACAAATATTTTAGAGGCAGCTATTATGAATAAATATTTTACTTGCATTCTGGAGACCTTTCCCTTATTTAAATTTCTCAACTTCAAGTCAAGTTTTCAAGCTATTCTACAGAATAAATGATCACACCTACAGCTAGGTTAGCTAGCCTTGTCTTCTCTGGCATTAGATGATAAAAAGTATATACAATAATGTTATGTGCCAATGGCTTTGTTAGGAATTTACATTCTTTATTATGAGAATTTATGAATCATCTGGGGCACAGAGAGTTCAAGTAACTTGCCAAAACTCACATAATTTAGCAGTGGATTCAAACCCAAACAGTCGGGTTCTAGAATTTATTCACGTCACATATTATACTAATATTGATGACATGGAATTTACATCCTTTTTGAATTTTTATTAATAAACTTACTAATGCAATGGATTTGTTTTATACAAGAAATAAATTTGTAAGTAGAAAAGTCATTGAGGATGCTTCCATCATTAATATGCATTTATTCATTAATTACCCAAATTCATTTCAATTATTATGTTTCAACCACAGTGTAAGTCATTGAAGGCTTTGAGATAAAAGTAGCAAATATCTCTGCCTCTCAGAAAGTCAGGCTATTTATATATTTGCCTCCAAACACTGTACCATTTCATACCATTCCCAAGTTATCTGCAAGTGGCTAGTTTGTATAAATAAAAGCAATGGGCTGCCATAAGTACCTATAGCAACCTATTCATTCCCTTGAAAATATTCCTCAGTGGTCCAAGCAGGGTGGTGCTGCCAGAGGAGTTCTAGAGTGAATACAATGCCTGGTACAGGGCTAAAAGAAATCAGGCTGTTAGTCCAAGAACACTGGTAGCTCCTCATGAACAGCAGCAGAGGACAAACCTGTGGTGCAGTGGTTCAGTGTCATTCATAAGGCAGAAGATACCAGGTCAGAGTTGACACAAAAGCAGGTTACAAGAGAATCAATTTTTCTGAAAATTGATTCAGGAATATGGCCAAATGATCATGAGGAACTAAGTGTTATTCAAGGTATTACTAAATCAAAAAGCCAAATCATCTAGTCATACCTTCCCAGTTTCCAAGGCAGGAAACTTCTATACATTTTAAACAATATATTCTAGATTAGTCAGAAGTGAGAGTGAAGACAGACTAAATCTCCCTTGTGGTCCAAGCAGTCCTAAATATTAATAGTTAAGAGGCTGGCTCTGGAGTGACAGTATCTGAGCTAGGATACTGGTTCTATTACTTCTTAGCTATATGGCAATGACCAATTTCCTTAATGGTTCTAAAGTTTAATATAAAATAGAGAAGATAATGTTAACGGTAACATTTTTTGGTCAGGGTTAAATGAAATAATGAAAAAGTACTCAGAATAAAGCCTAGTATTCAGCAAGAGCTCAATATCTTGTAATTATGTTCATCAGTGTTCTCATAAGAAAGAAAGCAAGTTACTGATCTCAGAAGAGACAACAGGGGTATGTCAGAGCAATTGGTTCAGGGCAATTCAATCGAACTCTCAAAGGTGGGAAAGAATAAATCAAAGACTTCTGTAACTTCATTTGTTCAGTTGACGGTCAGTAACTTCATTTATGTGCCATAATGATGCTATGTATTTTCTTTCCAATTTGACACCTTTCTTTTTTGTCATGCAGATATCTGCTTGTGAAAATTGCTACAGTGAGGGGCAATCCTTTTTCAATTTGCCCTCACCCCAAGAAACAAAAACATCAACAAAGTGCCCACTTCTGAAAAATAACAGTCAAGATTTCTGCATCTGGTTTTCACTCCTTATTTAAATACCTTCATTTTATTGTTTTCCAATAGCCTCTGTATCTGTTTCTCAGGGCTGACATAACAAATTTCCACAAACTGGAGAGCTTATAGCAGCCCAAATGTATCCTTTCTCTCGTGGTTCAAGGGCTAGAAGTCTGAAATCAAGGTGTCACTTAAGAGTCATGTTCCCTCTGAAGGCTCTATGAGGTGGTGGGGGGAAGGTGTGCGTGCCATGCCTTTCACTCAGCTTCTGTGCTGCCAGCAACCTTTGAAGTTCCTTGGTTTGTAGACTTCTCAGTACAGTCTCTGCCTCCATCGTTGCATGGTATTCTCTGTGTGTCTGTGTGCCTTCTCTTCTTATGAGGACACCAGTTATATGTGGTTAAGGACCTACACTACTCCAGTATAACCTCATCTTCACAAATTACATCTGCAATGAACCTATTTCCAAATAAGGTCACATTCTAAAGTTCTGCATAGGAAATGCACTTTGGGAGTACACCACTCAACCCAGTACTTCTTCTTAAAATAGTCATGCTAACAATGCATTTATTTGTTGTTAGGCTAAAATGTTCTGTTTATTAACTCGAGGATCATCATCAAGAGTCTGTTCTCTGTGATTGTAGCAATATTTAATCAAGGAAATATATTCTTTTACATTTCACTAAAGAGAAATTATTAAGTGAACGATTCCACTCACATTTAGAGACACCAAGGCATGATATTTTTAGTTCTTTTACTGTCTAGTTACATAACTATTTTTCTTATAAATATGCCAGCAATATAGAAGTTTATTTCTAAATTAATAAACATTAATTGGTATTATACTAGAAAATGAGGAATTCTACAGATTCTTGCTCATGTTAGAATTAACTATTTAGAAAAGCAACTCATATGAATTTGCATTAGACTATGATAAAATTAACTAGTTTCCAAATTATGTAACTAGGAACTTGAGTGGAGGCAGCAAGGCAACAAGAAGAGCTCACTGGGCTTAGAATCAGAAGATCTGAATTCTACTTTTGTCTCAACTACCTAAACCTTATAAGATACTGACTCATTGACATAGATTGAATGTTCATGTTCCTCCCCTCCAAATTCCTATATAGAAATCCTAAACTGCTTGTGATGGTATTAGAAGTGGGGCCTTTGAGAAATAATCAGATTATGAGGGTAGAGCCCTCATGAATGGGATTAATACTCTTATAAAAGAGAGGTCCCTCATCCCTTAAGCCTTGTGAGGACACAGCAGGTGATGGCCATGTATTAATATGATACAAAAAGTGGGCCCTCACCAGCCATCAAATCTATTTTGATCTTGGACTTTCCAGCCTACAGAACTTTGAGAATAAATTTCTGTTGTTTACGAGCCACCCAGTCTGTGGTATTCTTATAGCAGCCTGAACAGATTAAGACACTCATCATTTCAGGCTTATCTGTAAAATAATAATAATACGCCCATCTTGTCTTTCAGGTTTGTGTGAGATAAGATGGGGATAATAGTTGTAAAGGTCCTTTGCTACATGTTATATATGAATAAATGTAAGACTTCATAAAGTAGAACAAAATCACCAAGCCCAAACTAAGCCAGAGCTGGCAAATGTTTTTCAATCCTAAACCTATTTGGATCATTTTGCTGTGGTGTCCTATTTCAGTAGGAATCTGAGGCTGTGTTCTGGGTTAGCAGCTGGTGTTGTTATGAGTGTATTGCCAATGTCCACCTTATGGATAAAACATTTGATTAGTGACAGGTAATTATGCACAGTATTTTCAAGACATAGGCTTAGTACTGAAAACTTGGAAAGACTTTTGAAACATTGAAACATAGTTTCAATTATACTCATATGTATTAATATTATATTACTCATATGTATTAATATTATAATTGATATTATTAGAATTCATTCAAGTGGATATTACTTTTTATTTCAATTCACGCACTCACTGAATATTTATTGAGCATCTGCACTATGCTGGCACTGGGCACTGAATTAAGAGCTGGATATATATTAATAGAAAGAAATGGAACATATGTGGCCTCTACCTTCATGGAGCTTACATTCTAGGTTAATATATATTGAGTTAATAAAATTTCTGTTCTGAAACACAACTACCCACATACAAATATATTTGTCATTATTATTTTTAAAAGATAAAATAGGAAAAGAGAGTCATAGTGTCATGACAGTACAAGTTTTGTGTTAGCCTTTTGTTGAAGTTCTAGCTTTTCTCTTTATTTGACTTTTGATCTTAGAGATGTTATTTATCATCTGTGAGATTGTGAGACTCAGTTCTTTACAATTAAGTTATTGTAAGGAATAAATAAGCCAATACTATAACCTTCCTGACACTAAGTATGTTTTCATCAAATGTTAGTTTCCTTTGGTCATGATTACATGACAGTCTGTCACTAATGGCTCTGCAAACTGCAGATCTTAATCAGTAATATCACATCTCTCTCTATCCCGTATTTGAGTATTGAATTTCCTTTAAATGACAAAAGATACATTCATCTGAAAAATATATTGGTCTCAAACTTGCATCCATACAAATGAAAAAAAAAATCACATACAGAACTTTTTAGTATTCTCTAGTGTCCCTTAAATTTTTATCCAATTCAATCAACATTTCAGAATTTCAGTACAAAGACATTGTTTGAGTCAGACATTAAACGTGAGTCACTGAGGACCATCAGCTTGAGCAAATGATTTTAGAATTTTTTTTAAAGAAACATTCTCAGATGATGCTAGATTAATGAAAGATGATTTCTAAAGCAAATGGCCTTCTTTTACTTTGTCATGGCTTTATAGATTGAAATTGCATCCTTTGTGCCATTTTTCAAAACACATCACTTCTTTGTGACATCAGAATATGAGAAAACTCTGGAGTATTTAGAAATGCCAGGGCATACAACATTCTATAAAATGCTTGAAGTATTTAAAATTGATATTTTGATGACAGGAAAAACCACAATAAAAAAGGCAAGACACATATGTATCTAATTAACTCAAATTTCTGACCAATAATTCTAACTAATTACAAATTGGCCTTAGAGTAGTGAACGCTTCAGCCTCATGTACAGTTTTGCCGTAAAATGAAAGCCCCAAACTAGATATTTATAATGGAAATGGCTGCTCAGCCATAACGATTGCATTGCTCTTTCAAAGACCTAATAAATCATTGGCAGACCTTCGTTCATCAGCAATAGATCTGTCTTCTGTGATTATCAACCCTCTTTGTTGAAGTAGGTAATCAAATCATTCAAGCACTTGGAGACTTAAATCTCCTGTAGAAGAAATGAAAAAGTTCATGTTCCACAACTTCACTCCATACACAAATGGAAGACAAATGCATCTCTCTAGCAAATGAAGCAAAACTCAAACCATAGATAACTACTGAAAATAAAGTTTCAGAAGGAGAGGGTCTCAAAAGGTTATCTCCTGGAAAACATATTTTGAAATAATTTCTTAGATGGTTGTATTAAATTTCATCCTCTAAGAGAAATTATGGATTCCTAGAATTTTAAGTACGAAACAAATAGGTACTAATTAGAGAGCTATTTTAATAATGTTTTTTTTTCTAAAACTTTCAATAAACTTCTTTTGGTGATAACATATACAATAGTTTCTAGAAATAAAACTGTGAAGTTTAAGATTTCTTTTTTTTCTCTTTTAATTATTATTATTATTATTTTTTTAATTTGTAAAATTTATAAAATTACCCAGTTGATGGAAAATTTGTCATGCAAACATTCACATGAGAGAGAGGACGGAGGTTGGAGGAGCTCACCATTGCCTGCCATGGTGGTCTAAAGATAATATTAATTCTGCCTTGAAAATAAACAAAATCCCTTAAGAACCAAATATAATTATTTTACTCATTTTACTTAGTAAAGCAAAATGTAAATCTAGAGACATTAAAAGTAAGAATTCTTCTAATCTCCTTCCCCCTTCCTCCTCTTATAAATTTGCTTTCATATAATTTTGTGTGTATCTATATCTGTTTATCAATCTATATATCATTTAGCTACATGTACTCAAAACTTGAGTTGAGTTGTAATTTCTCTGAATTACAGATTCAGTATTATTTAAAATAGATATGTTGGAAGTAATTCTGTGTTAGCATAGTTTTACCTCAGTCATTGCAAAGGCTTATAATGTTTCATAATATTGATGTTTTATGGTTTATTTAACAATGCCCCTTTTGATTAATTATTACATGATTTAAGATATTACATTTATTACAAGCACCACTACAGTAGGCATCCTACAGGAGCATCTTTGTTCACACACTTGAATACTTCTGTGGCATAAATTTTTGAAGATAAAGTTCTAAATCAAAATTTTCATGTATTAAATGTTGATAGATATTTCTAGATTGTCACAAAAATCATCATGTATTTATAAATTCACCTATAATTTCAAGTATAATTTATAACCAGGCCAGAAGTTTCATAAACAATATCAAATGATACCTAAAATCTGTTTGCCCTTTGTCCTTTGAAAACTTGTCTGTGTCTTTTCCTGACTTAACAAGTGTGGAAAAATTTTGACTGGGTGATCAGGAAATTAACAAACCAGATGTTTCCCATTGTAAAGGGAGATTTTAATGTCAATTTTTGTGATTCTTTGCAGAAGTAGAGAATCTGAGACAGAGATAGTAAAAACCTCCATTACTCTTAATCCTGATGCTGTGTTTAGTAAGATTTTAGCAAAAACTAAAATTGGAACTGGATTGCACTTAAAAGAAAACAAATTATAGCATTTCTTCAAGTAAAATTCTCCCACAATGTTATCTTACTCATTCCTGAGTGGTTTAAACTACTCTCAAGGCTTAGCTGAATTTGTCAAGAATATTTCTTAAGTCTATCTTTCCATGTGAGTTTTCTGTTGGGGAAATATCTACCATTGTGCCTACTTACATAAGAGTCACCTTTTAATTTATTTTAAGCCACATGAAAAGCATTTAAGTTAATATAGTTATTCCACTGTCTGGTTCAAACATTGCATGTGATTTTGTTTAGACACAGCTGGTACTACTACGTATAGGCACCATTGTGGAATCCAGGAGATCTAAGTGTTAATTCTGATTGTATCATTCAGTAACCAGAGCTCCTAAATTAGTCATTTAAATGTTCTGGCCATATTTTCTTTATCTAAATATAACTGAGTGGATCAGGTGCTATTTTAGGCCCTTTTAGCTACAAGGAGATTCCAAAGGCTGGAATCTATATATGATTTTTCCTTTCTACGACAATAAACTCTTCATAACAGATGTACATCAAACCTTGTGAAAATCAATAAATGACTGTAGGGAGCCATTTGATTTTCTTAAATAATAAAGTTCATCCTGGTAGTTAAGAGCATGGACTTTTGAATCCATAAGAATTAGCTTCAGTTCCCCAGTCTGCCACTTAATAGTGTGCCTGTTAAGCTAGTTATTTAACACATAAAGCTTCTACGTGAAAAATCAGAACAATAATGATATTACCTATATTCTAGTAGTGGTAGGAATATTAAATGAGTATATCAGTAAAATGCAACATTCAATAGATACCACGTGCTCATTAATGTTATCTATTAGGATTGTGATGATTAATCAGAACAGGTGTTATTCTTTATAATCCCTTGCATTAATGGGCCCTAATTTGCCCAAGATAATAAGAATGATGAAACCCTTGGATGCCCCACTTCCTTCAGTGAAGCATGGGATCTGGTGAGCAACTTACATTTGGAGTCCTAGATTTCCAAACTAAACATTGCTTCTCAAACAGAAAGAAAAAGCAGAGTCCTAGCACTGCAAATACCTGGTTTATTCTAAAGACTGAAAATTATTTATGAAAGAGGGATATAGTAGTTAATAAAATCCTGAAGGGCTTTTCTAACTCAACTCAACATTTTCTAACTCAAGCCTGTCCAAGTGAACCTGAAATTGTCACCAATGGCAAGAAAGATGGTGTCAATAAACATGCTACTGGTACCTTACTCTAGAGTTGGTGACATTGGTTCAAGGACTGCTTACCAAAAGGTGCAGGAAGCTGTAACAAAGAAGTGAACTAAAAGATTCCTGAGATTTGTAAGAAAATCTTGGTTTGCAGTAGTGGCAAAGTACAATGTTGTGATATAACTTGAAAGTATCGAGGATTTTGTTTTTTAAAGATTTGAGGTTATGAAAGTATGGTTAGAAGGAATGTAGGAAAAATCAGAGCTCCAGTACAAGTTTTACATATCCTATCAATATCATAAAGTCCAGCTGGTATTGTTGGGTTCAATTCCCTCTCTCCCTCCCTCCCTGCCTTCCTTTCTTCCATCCATCCATTATTACTGTAATTTCACTTTAAATGGTGGACATTCAAGAGTCTCTGTGAAGGCAGTTTCTTCTCTTGAGAATCCTCCTGAAATTTCTAACACCAATATGTATCAGAACTTCTTAAATAACCTCCTTATAAAATTTGCAAAAAAAAAAAAAACTAAATTAAGATTTATGTAGAAAAAAATATAAATTGGCATTGTTAGGTAGATAGTGAGGGACTCCAGGTCTCCTAGGGACGAAAGTGGTTGTTGCTGTGATTCACTGCCCCACAAATGGGCTTTCAGAAAGGCTCTTGGGAGATCTGCATGCCCAGTAAGACTCAGGTCATGAAGCTCCCAACTGGTTCCATGGTGACCTCTGGAACCAGGAGGGAGGTTCCAATCCAGGCACTATAAAACAGGGACCACAACCAAGCCCCTTTTATGTGCCCATACTTTGGCTCTCCCTTTGCTGTGACAATGGCTTTGGTTGGTCATCTGTGGGGTACGCGCCATGCTCTGTAAGCCTGTATCTTGCTCTTGCCCAATAATCCTATCTTTCTCTCAATAAACCTTATTTTCATGCTTGCCTAACTTTGGTGTTTTTGGTCATTCTGAGGCCATTCCGAGGCCAAGAACAGACATTTTCAGAATAAAACCTGACATACGTGGTGCCGTAACTCAGATATCTCTCTCTAGGCAAGCCTTGCTCCCTGTCTTCCTTCCCTTTGCTCTTGCTTTTCCACCCCCACTAGTTCTGTGATCCAGGTGTTTCTCTCTAGGCAGGCCTTTCTCCATAATGCTCTTGCTCTGGTTCCTCCTATCCTGCTCTCCCTTTTTCACCTGTGCCACTTCTGACTCGGATCCTTCTCGCCAGGCAAGCCAGCTCCCCTTTCTCCATAACACTCCTGCTTTGGTTCTTCCTGCCTTGAAGCCAGAGCTGGTGGGGGCGCTGGGGCATGCTTTTACCTTTTCACCCTCACTATTTCTCGGACTGCAGGGTTGAGTTCTTGGCTAAGCTCTGGTGTGTGTTAAGGAGTTTGGGAATGAGTCCTTCATGGTAGGGGGTAAGTCTTTCATTTTGTTTCTCTTTAGGGAGGAGGGCTTTGCACTGTAAATATTGTGTTTCTAACCTTTGCATTGCTTTTGATAAATGGACTTTTCTTTCCAATCTGATCTGATGGGAAAGAAAAGTCCCCTTCCCATGTTAAGGCTAACCATGTTTCCGCCCCTGGTTTTATCAGCACTGCCTGGCTCATCCTCTCGGAGTGAACTTGCACGTCCGGAAATAAGCAAAGCGGGACCCAGTCAGTGCCTATTTTGTTAGTGTTGTAAATCAGTGGATTAAGGGGACTCAGACACCAAAGTCTAATTAGCTGAATTTATTTGGGGTTACCTGCGCAGGGGCTGTCACCATTCTATGCAAGGAGGGAGAGCGGCCCTGATTATAGCGTCTATGCCTCTTTTATACCTCACAGACTGGCAGCTGTGCAAGCAAGCGGCTTATAGAAGCGAAACTTGGCGGTTAGCTATAGGTTAGCCATGTCCTGTTGACAAGCTGTAACAGGGTCTCTTTGTAACAGTGGAAAATTTTAAACTTTGCAGAGCAACCAGCACCCATAAGTAAGGCCCCCCCATCTCTTTAATCTCATCTGTTTAGCAACTTTTCTTTATTTTATTCCCCACTGGTCTTGTTGGTAGATCAAATCCTTGCTTCTATGAGGGGCTCTGAGTTACGTAGGGGCTGGTATTGGGACCTTAACATTAATAACTTTATTGCTTGCACCCGATTTTGTAAGAAAGCCATGAGGCGGTTGATTATAAGGGGCCCACAGGTGAGTCCTAGGAGTCCTAGGGGACTGGTGAGTGCAGACATAAGTGTTGGAGCTTGTAGCTGCAACCTGGGGAGTTTTTCGGTCTCTGACGGGGTTTAGCACAGGGTTAGGTCTGATAGGTTTAGGGGCTTTGAGTATGGGCTTTTGGATGGTAAATAAAACTCTTGGGTCTGATCTAGATACATATAACCGCAGACCTCAAGTCTTCCCTGCTTTTTATTTTTCTTGGTGCCAATCTTTAATTAAGAGTTTTATACGGTTATAATTATTGTTGTTGGTACATGGGCTGGTTTGGTTTTGTCTGAGCCTGATATGTTTTTTAGAGTCAACTCTTTTTTATGGATCTATAGTTTTATAACCCTAATATTGGCAACAGCAATACCCTTTTGTAACCCACAGCATCTGCAGGACACTCACGGAATTGCTGTTTTGCGGCCACCCCCAGACTTTAATATCTAGAAGGCCCAGGCCTCCACATGAGGGTGAAAGGGCCACATAAATCAAACATGAAGAGGGCTGGCCTCTGGCAGCGTTCGCCCTGGCAATTTTTTGTCTGTCCTCGGTCCAAGATAGAATGCAGGTGTCGGGGGTTAAGCAATGAGATCTTTTCCAACCCTCACCCTGTTATGCCTGGGGGAACTACCAGCAAAACTAGGAAGACTAGGAGGATTGCTGGGACAAACGTACCTTTAACAGGTCACTTGTGCGTTTTATCCTCCATGCCCCCAGCCTGGCCGTTCTGTGCCCACCCCCACCCCCTCCCGACTTGTGTATAGTGGATCTAAGCCTTTCCCTCTCCTCCTGCCACTCTGACCGCTGCTGAAGTGGCAAGAACCACAGGGAAGGGCCTCATCCACCGGTCCGCGAGGGAGTCCGGGCCATGTTTTACGACCAGCACCCAGTTACCAGGTTCTAGGCAGTGAAGAGCATTGAGGCCAGTGGGTGTGGGTTCTGTATCTTGCTGGGCTTTGACAACTTTTTGGAAATCTGAGCTGAGAAGTTGGTGGGCCTGTAAGGAACTGAGGAGACCATGGTTATTTATGGAGGCTAGCGCCTCTTGTCTTAGTCTGGGTAACACTGGTGGGGGGAAACCATAAATGATTTTAAAAGGGGTAATGCCAGCTTTATAGGGGGTACAGCGTGTTTGCAACAAGGCAGAGGGGAGTAGGCTAACCCAATTTTCGCCAGTCTCTAAGTGAAATTTGGCTAAGGTTTTTTTGATAGTCTTATTTATCCTCTCTACCTGTCCGGAACTCTGGGGCCTATAGACATAATGTAACTTCTAAGTAATTTTTAATGCTTCGGCTATTGCTTTTGAAATTTGGGCAGTGAACGCTGGGCCATTGTCAGACCCCAACACTATGCGAAGACCAAATTGGGGGATAATCTCAGTGAGTAGGAGTTTTGCCACCACCTGTGCCATTTTTTTTTGGTAGGGAATGCTTTAGCCCATTCTGAGAAAGTATTTACTAGTATTAGCAGATATTTGTACCTGTATTTGCCTGGTTTGATTTCTGTGAAGTCTTGTTTTTATTGTTCTCCAGGGCTTTGTCTTTTATGATGCTGCCCAATGAACCGTGGAGTTTTAGTCTCGTGACTTTTATACAAGTCAAACAGCGGTTGGTGATGTCTTTGGCTTTTGCTGTTAAATTAGGGATGTAGAAATATCTTGAGACAAGCTGTTGGAGTTTAGTTTGTATCCAGGTGGGTTCTTTGGTGAAGGTGTTGTAAAGGTTACACCCAAGCCCCTCGGGGAGGAACACTTTGTCGTCTGAGGTTTTTATCCATCCATCCTGTCCTTCTATATTGCCCATCTCTGCCCCTGCCCTGCGCTCCTCATGAGAATAGGTTGGTTTAGGGGGCAGGAGGTTTGAAGGTAACACAGGCAAAATATCCATTGGCCCCACTGGTCTTTGGACTGCTTTTTTTGGCATTTTGATCAGCAAATGTGTTGCCTCTGGTGATGTCTGAATTATTTTTTTGATGGCCCAGACAATGGATGATTGCCATTTCCTTAGGGAGCCAGATGGCCTCCAGAAGGGCTAGAATATTTTTTTTTTTTAATTCTCTTTTCCTTTTGAGGTTATGAGTTCCCTCTCCTGGTACAGGGCCCCATGTACGTGTGCTGTGGCAAACGTGTACTGACTGTCTGTATAGATATTGACAGCCTTTCCCTTTGCCAGTTTAAGAGCTTGAATCACAGCTACGAGTTTTGCCTTCTAAGCTGAGGTGCCATGTCCCAAAGCCTGTTTCCACAGTACCTCATTTGTGGTGGTGACTGCTGTCCTGCCATTTGTAGTCCATTGAGAATGAAACTGCTCCCAGCTTGTAAACAGTTGTAATTCTGCAGTTGGCAGGGGCTTATCCTGGAGATCTGGTCTCAGACTGGACAGGTCATCCGGGACCTGCTTGTACCTATGCACTGGCAGAGTGGGGTCATTGTCCGGGAGTAAGGTGGCTGGGTTGAGGGCCGTGGTGTATAGGAAGTTTACCCATGGCAGGTCTAGCAGGAGCACCTGATACTGAGTGATGCAGGTGTTGGAGATCCATCGGTCAGGAGGGCTCCGTAGCAGTGCTTTTACTGTGTGCACACCAGCAACCTGTAAGTCCTGACCCAGGGTTAGTTTATTGGCCTCCTTTACAAGGAGGGCAGTAGCTGTAATGGCTCGCATGCATCCTGGCCACCCGGAGGCTATGGGGTCCAGGCGTTTAGACAAATAGGCAACTGGCCGTCACCAGGGACCTAGTGTTTGGGTTAGGACTCCTTTCACTATTCCTCGGACCTCGGACACAAACAGCAGAAACGGCTTTGTCACGTCCGGTAGAGCCAGCGCTGGTGTAACGGTGAGAGCTGCTTTTAGTTTTTTTTGTTTTTTGTTTTTTGTTTTGAAGGGTTGTTGTTTTTTTGTCTATACCAAGGAGGGGTCTTCCGGGGAGTCTTGGTTATTGAAAACCTTCTGGGCTATTTTAACTAATTTACTGAGATTGTTCCCTTTAAACTAGTTTAATTCCTGCAACATTTTTTTCTAATATCTGGGGCTGTGACACAAAAGTGACATTAATCGCCCTGCAGTTCTCCGGTGCCTCCGAGTCTATGGTCCGGTATGCCTCAAACAATCTTTCTAAGAAGGCGGCCGGACTTTTCCCAGTCCCTTGAACCAATTTACTAACCTTAGACATATCCATGGGCTTTCTAGCAGCCCTACGGAGGCCTTGCAGCAGAGTCTGGCGATACTGGGCCAACGGCCCCCTACCTTGATTGGTGTTCGGGTCCCAATCCGGTCTGTGACTTGGGAAGTGGGTCTCTATGCAGCCTGCATCGGACACCGGCTGTCTGTTAGGCCCCAAAATGGCCTTCCACGCCTCCCGGTTAATCCCTTCATGCTCTTCAGACGTGAAGAGGACTTGCAGGAGCTGCTGACAGTCATCCCAATGGGTTGGTGGGTGTAGAACACAGTCTCAAGGAGAGCAATGAGACCATGGGGCTTCTCAGAGAAAGGGGGGGGTTGGGATTTTCAATTATAAAGGCCACTAGTGGAGAAAGGGGCATAAACCATAAATGGGTGGTCCCTCCCTGGCAAGGCTGCCATCTGGCGTGATGGTAGGATGGCAGGGGGTACCAGGTCTCCCGAGGAGTCCGGGAAGGGGGTAGATTTTTTCTTCCCCGGGTCCTTGGCAGACTATAAGGTGGTTCAGGTACTGCCCCCGGCCCTCCACTATCACCTCCTGCCCTGTCAACTCCTTTTCCGATGCCTTCCCCTGCAGCCCCAGGTACATAGGGC
>CAUYRT010049772.1:0-36477 GCA_963574885.1 Lepilemur ruficaudatus
CGTGGTGGCTCACGCTTGTAATCCTAGCACTCTGGGAGGCCGAGGCGGGCGGATCGCTCAAGGTCAGGAGTTCGAAACCAGCCTGAGCAAGAGTGAGACCCTGTCTCTACTATAAATAGAAAGAAATTAATTGGCCAACTACAAATATATAGAAAAACTTAGCTGGGCATGGTGGCGCATGCCTACAGTCCCAGCTCCTCGGGAGGCTGAGGCAGGAGGATCGCTTGAGCCCAGGAGTTTGAGGTTGCTGTGAGCTAGGCTGACGCCACGGCACTCACTCTAGCCGGGGCAACAGAGTGAGACTCTGTCTCAAAAAACAAAAAAAAAAAAGAAGAAAGATGTAATCAACAATGTATATCATAGTGGTTAAGAAGACAAAGGCTATATCTGGAAATAATAGTTAAGTGCTTCGTAAATGTTTGCTATATTATTACTTAAAGCATGGCAGCTGGGTAGAGAATTGGTCAGAAGCCCCAGATTTAAATGCTGGCTTCACTATTCACTAACTCTATAACCAGGAGATAAGTAGTAACCTCTGTGAACCGTAATTTTTTCATCTGTAAAACAGGTCTAACACACAACTCAAAGATTATCGTGAACATAGAGAGATATAACCCACACATACCCCAGTCTCCAGTAGACAATGTCATCTTTGGGAGCCGGCTGATGCTGGGGAAAGTTCCGCATTGCAGCTAACACACCTTGACTTTTGGATGAAAAATTAAAGCTCAGAGGAGGTGCAGCATCGAAAACAGGATACTTTAGGTGACAGTCACAAATTACTTGTTATTCTGAGAAAAAACCTGGGAAGGGTGAAAAAAACACTTTTAGAACTCCAGCTGGTCTTACCAATTATTAAGGAAAATTAAATTTATTTGCCATTGTCAAAATTAGCTCAGATACACAACAGGAAGGTTTATTTCACTAAAGCTCAGTTCATTCCAAAGTGACTCAATCAGAAAGGACAGGCTTCATCTGTACAATGGAGCATTGTCCCTTGTGAGGTGGAAACAAAACAGCAACATGAAAGCAAATTAGCTTGTGGAAAGACACACGCCAGGCCCCCAGAGTGCTGTGCTAAGTGCCTTAAGAGGCACCACCACCAAGGTGGTCCAGAAAGACAGCTCTCAGCCCGCAGGATCAAGGATGATTACGAACAGAGGATTTGATCACGGCTTTAAAGGGCTTGAAAGGGCAAACTATGGTTTCCTGCAGTGGCTTTGGATGAAAGCATCAACAAGGCCCTGAGAGGCAGGTTCTGCCTGCCTTTGTCTCCTACAGCATCCACCACTCTCCTCGCCCTGACCGCCAGGCACAAGGGCAGCTCTGTTCTTTCGTGCTCTGAGGCCACTCCTCCACACAGGCATCTGCACTTGCTCAGAATCAGAAATGCCTCTGGTCTGTGAATGAGCTGCACGCTGCTGGTCTCAGGGGGAATATAACCTCCTCTGCAAACCTTCCCTGGGCACCTGCCCCTCTCTAAGTTCCCACCTGAACATGCCTCGCATCCCCCACCGCCCTCCCATACAAACTCACATTTAACATCCTATTTTACTTTCTTTTTAGTACTTAAAACTGTGGAAAATTATCTTGTTCAATTTTTTACTGGTTTATTTTCTTCCCATCTCCACCCTCTGCTAAAATTTTAAGTTCCCTGAGTGCCTTGATATTGTCTTTCCTTTTTACTTTTACATTCCCAGCACCTGGCAGGAAGTAAAGAGCTCAATAAATATTTATTAAATCAATGAAGGAATGCAGAAGCACATGGTCAAGTTGCAGAAGCAGAGAAATAAAAGCTTGAGTTTGGGAAAGTGGTGAGTCGCTCATTCTGGGACAGCTGGGCACAGATAGAGGAGGCCAGAAAGGCTGCTTGCAGAGGAACTGGCGCAATCTGGACTGAGCAGACAGTGGAAAGCCTCTGAAAGTATCTGGCCAGGAGAGTACCCTGAACAGAGCGGTCTTTAAAGAGGATTAACCTGGCAACTGTGAAAAGGATGGATTGAAATGAAGCTAGAAAGAAAACCACTTGTTACCCCTGAAATTGGCAAAGATTAAGAAGTCTGACAAAGCCCACTGTGGTGGCTTGCACCCATTGTCCCAGCTAATCCAGAGGCTGAGGCAGGAGGATCACTTGAGCCCAGGAGTTCAAGTCCAGCCTGGGCAACATAGCAAGACCCCATCTCTAAAATAAATAAGTAAATAAATTCTGACAAGTGCTGGAGAGTATTTGTGAGAAAACAGTTTTCAAACAGTTGAAAATCAATTTGGTAATATCTTTTAAAAGTTAAACTGTATATAGTCAAAATGTAGCAATTCTGCTTCTAGGTATCAAGACTAAGAAACTATTGCCTATATCCAACATATATTAAAATAACACAAGCATTGTTTATATTAGTGAAAATTTTTAAACAATCACATATCCACTAATGGACTTATGAATAAAATGTGGCATTATTTATACCATGAAATGCCAGACAGCACTTAAAAACAATGAGTATATACACATATCTTAACATGGATAGATCTTAAAAATAATGCTTTTTCAAACATAAAACAATAAAAATTCACAAAACAATACTACATATTGACTATGGGTGCACAGAAATAGATATAAAACATTAAAAAGCACACATTAAACTGAACATGAGCTCTGGGAGATGAGGACAGAGGAGGGAATGGAACTCGGGTTAGTACTCAAAAGGAGCTTGACTTTATCACCAATGTTTTATTTCATGTTTAAAAATGAAGCAGATATGACAAAAATGATAAAAGCTGTTAATTTTAGACGATGGGAATATTTACAATGTTTACTGAGAATCAGAAGAGACACAGGTGGAAAAACTAACAGGATTTCAGGGCTGGCTGGATTAGTAACACGTATAAAGGAGCCAGAAAGAATGAAGAGTTCAAAATTATACATATATAATATATATACACACGCACACATAAATGTAGATACACATATATACTTTTAACAATGAGAGTCTGGCCACACCATTAAAAGAACTAAAAAATGGTGAGTTCCACTTTAGAAAGGTTTGCTGTATTAATGAGACAGCTAAGTGATGTCCAGCAACATGTCAGAATCACAGGCCAGGCGCGGTGGCTCACGCCTGTAATTCTAGCACTCTGGGAGGCCGAGATGGGAGGATCGCTTGAGCCCAGGAGTTTGAGGTTGCTGTGAGCTAGGCTGACGCCAGGGCACTCTAGCCCAAGCAACAGAGCCAGACTCTGTCTCAAAAAAAAAAAGAATCACAAACACACGCTGGTACTGAAAAGCTATCCTAGAAAAATAAGGAATAAAATGGATGCCTCTATCAATTTCCTTTAAAAAAATTTTTTTTGAAAAAGACTTTTTAAAAGTCCATAGCAAGTTCACTTTGTGAATGTGGCTTGTTTACAATATACATAGAAACCCAAGCACAGTGTCCTGTACTCAACAAATATTAGTCCTCCTCTTTGAAAGTTAGATTAATTTCAATACACATTTCTAGAAAGCCTGAGGGTTTGAGCTCTGATAATTAACCACTCTAGTCAGGCAACCTGTTAAGAGTTTCTTTTCAGTAAGCAACATTGATTAGTAGAACAATGACCCAAAAGTACACTGTTTAAATTAAAATTTAGGGGGCAAACCTCTATTTTGAAATCAAACTCCTCCTTCTTACATAAAGATTATCAACTTCCAATGATCAGGATAATGCAGTTTATTAAAATGCACCCCGTCTAATATTTCATGATATTTACATGTTTGCATATTACTCTCCTATCTTTTATAATGTGTTTTGCAATCCTGAAAAGTCAACAGTCTTAGCTCTTCTCTAAAGAGGAAAACACAAGAGACTGGGTGACTGGTTCAGGGTGACTCACGGGCAGAGTCAATATTGGAACTCAGACCCCTGGAGACTGGAGTTCTAAGTTCCTAAAATCTCGAAACTCTTGTTAACCCCAGCAGAATTTCCTTCTTTACTGGACTGTGCTTCTTTGAAGCCTCTGGGATCAGAAAATCAGTCTCTAAAGCTTTTTCCTTCAAAAGTAGTCAGAAGTCAGATATAAACGTTGGCCTGCAAGTTGTAGCCTTTAATAGTTTAAGAACATCTGAATTTAAAGGATTCCATTCTTTAACCTTCGCTTTATAAAAGGCATAGGCAAGGCCCGGCACGGTGGCTCATGCCTATAATCCTAGCACTCTGGGAGGCTGAGGCGGGAGGATCCCTCAAGGTCAAGAGTTCGAGACCAGCCTGAGCAACAGCGAGACCCCCGTCTCTACTAAAAATAGAAAGAAATTATCTGGACAACTAAAAAAATATATATAGAAAAAAATTAACCAAGCATGGTGGCACATGCCTATGGTCCCATCTACTAGGGAGGCTGAGGCAGAAGGATTGCTTGAGCCTAGGAGTTTGAGGTTGCTGTGAGCTAGGCTGACGCCATGGTACTCTAGCCAGGCAACCGAGCCAGGCTCTGTCTCAAAAAAAAAAAAAAAAAAAAAAGGCATAGCCAAACTGCATTGATAGAACCCAACAATCTCCATAATTAACGTTAACTTTGCTGGTGATTTTTTTAAGAGTCCTCTATTAAGAGTGGGTTAAATTCAAATCAAACACTACTGTTTAAACTGTTTGCTGTTTGTGTGTTTGTTCCGGTCAGTGCTATCTTGAACACGCTGCTCCTAACAGCCAACAAGGCTGGTCTGCTGGTACCGACCTTATAAAGCCAACAGTTACTGACTGTGTATTTAAGAGATTATTTTACCAGAATAAAGTTGCTTTGTAGCCATCCAGTATAAATGGTGTTTCTTTCCATTAACAAATTGAAGGGCTCCTGAAATTAAATGACAGCTTAAAAAAATAAACTAATATACTAAGAAATGTAGGTTTACTGACAATATCAGACATTTTCAGTTTAAAAAAAAATCACCCAACTGTGTTTTCTGATCATGCCTTTCACGTGGGACTTCAAAACGCTTTTCCAAATTTTTTTCCACAATCACACATTTCTTATTCTAATTTTATACGTTAAAAAAAAGAGCTAAACAAATTACCCAAAGTTATGCAGCCAGTTAGTTCATAGCAAAAGCCAAATAAGAGCCCAAATTTGATCTAGTAATTAAGAATCTGACATAAGGTTCTTTTCACTAAGTTGTATCACCTCTTTATCTTATTTCCCTTAAAAAATAATTGTTTACATATCCATTAAACTGCTCACGTCAAAATATAACAGGGAGCCACCACTAATTATCAGCAGGTCCTTTTTTAAAGTAACAAAAAAACACCAGGTTTGTGCTCAAAAATAAGCCATAAAAATAATGCTGTATCTTACAAATTTATCTACAAGTTTTAGCCTTCATAATGTATTCATTAATTAAAAACCCACCATAAACCTTTTTATCCATTGCTAAAATATTCTTAAACTGGCTTTGTGTAAAACACCAAAACGCACGTCAGCCGCAACACACACAAATTCATCACTCAATCGCCGTCCATTACTCTTGCCAAGGTCATATCGAATATTCCTGAAATTTTCACTTGTAGAATGAATAGATGTTTTGTGAGGATTATCTGTTCAGGCAGAGAAAGTGGGGGAGGGGAAGAACACAAGAAACAATTAGCTATTCAACTGGTACAGAGCAAATTCCAAGTACAAAATCCTTTGTTTGTTTTTATTTTGTTTTTGTTTTTCTTACCTACCTTGGGACTTCAATCCACGAAAAGAAATATATCTTCTGAGATTTTTCTAGAGCCTTTCTACAAACCTCCCTAGAGAAGGAGACTGTTGTTGTCAGCTTTGGCTTTTATTTTGTAGTCTGGGACTGGAACCCAGAGCTATCTATTTGCATTTCAACACTCTTCTTTTGTTTTCTGTCCCTCAAGAGGCTCAACCGGTTCAAAGAGCAGGTATGGCTGTTAGATCATTGCAATGACCCTAGAAAACTCAAAGGAGAAAATTTCTGCAAACAATGCAGTTATTTTATCTAAAAACTACCACTTACTTCATCAGTTAAGCCTACAGAGCTCAAGTTAGACCATCTCATTAAAAATTTACCTTAAATTGTTCTTAATTCTCTCTGTGCCCTAAAGAGGGAAGACTGAAGGGGGCGAAGGGCCAAGGAGGGAAGAAAGAGTTCTGCTTCTTGGAATCTCTCCTGAATAAATATCTCCAAAATGTCCGAATGTTCATAGGAATTTACAGGTCACACTACCGCATTTGATTCTGAGAGCAACAGCCTCGGTCATTTCTGCTGAAGGAGCACTCCTATATAGCTCTAACAAAATTAAGAGAGAAAAATTCTTTTTAAGTAGAGACAGTTGGAGAGGACAGGTAAAGATTCAGCCCTCCCCAAACCTGAAGAACACCCAGCCACAGCGGATGGTCGTGTATAATTCCTGTGGACGACGTGGTCAAGATTCCAGAATGTGATCCAGAGGGCAGCTTTCTAAGCATTTAATATTCTAAGAGGCATCAGCAGATAAAAATTTGCAGAGTTGCAAACTTTTAATAGACAAATCCCCAGGGTCCAAGTTGAAGGTCAGTATTGAGAAAAGATTATATTATAATGAGGCCACAGAGTCACAGACTAGAGTTGGAAGGAACCATCGGTAAGGTTCATTTCCTCGAAATCTATAGTTACACAACTGGTTTGTGACAGGCCCTGGACCATAGGGTAGGTCTCTGGGCTCCCGACAGCACGCTCTTGGGATTTTGGTTACCAAATCTGCTTAGATGGGATGCACAGCAAGGTTATATTATGTGAAATTCTCAGACTTGGCAAGTCAGTCTATAATGAAGATGTATTTGCATAGACTTCAAAAGACTGACCTAGACACTCCTTACAATAACTCTGCCTGTGAAATTGCTGATTGAAGCATTCAGCTCCTTGATAAGCATCTCTCCTTCCAATCTGCATGATCAACAACTCCAACTGTTCTTGGAAATTTTGGGGCCTCCAGCCTATATTGATCCTCTGCTTTTTTCACTTTCTTCCTTATTGAATTTAGATTCCACAGTCTGTTGTTATAGTATCCTTCTTGCCAATCCCTTAAATTCCCTGCTCCCCTGTATTTTCTACACCTCCATCTAGGAAAACGCCAGCATTGGACGAGCCCAGCCACCTCTTTTCCCCTTGCTTGCATGCAAGCAGTCAAACTCTGCTGCAGATGATCAAAAGACCAATAGGTTCATGGACACTTTATATGGGCCCTCGACACCAACAACTGTACTAAGTTTTTTTCAACTCACTTTCCAACAACTATTTGGAACTTTCTCCGTCATCCTTAAACTTCCAACACACCCGTCTCTCTCTTTACTTCTTCATCTCAGCTCTCCAGATCCTTTTTCCACCCAGAGCCCTGCCTTCTCTCTCTCCTGTTTTAAGGTGAGTTAGACTCCTCTTCTACGAGGTCAATCCCTTCTCTTGTGGTTGGCATTCTCTTTCCTCATCACCCACAATGCTTTTATCACTTTTTTCTCACATCACACATCAATTCTATCAGATAAGCCTATTGGTTATGCCTTCAAAATATATCCAAAATCCAACAGTTTCTCATCATCACCACTCTTAGCCAAGACACAATTGTCTGCCTCGAGTCTACTGATGGCTTCTCATTGCCCTCTTATAGTCTATTCTCCACACAGTGATCTTTTGAAATTGTAACTCAGAACATGTTCCTCCTCCACTTAAAATCCTCCAATGGTTTTCCCTTCACTCAGAGGAAAAGCCAAAGTCCCTACAAAGGCCTATCAGACTCTACCAGCACTGCCCACTGGAACTTTCTGTGCCAATGGAACTGATCTACATCTCGCTGTCCAGTACAGTAGCCACTAGCTACATGTGGCTACTTAGCACTTGAAATATGGCTAGTACAACTGAGGAAGTGAATTTTTAATTTTTAAAATGTAAATTACATGTAAGTCGCCACCTGTGGCTAAAGGCCACCATACCAGGAAGCCCAGCTCTACGCCATCTACTCTCCATCCACCTTATCCACCTCTTGCCAGAGACTACATCACACTATAAAAGCTCCTGTAAAGTCAGCTGATGTCCCTTCTCTGCTCAAACATCTCCATGGCTTCCTATCTTACCCAAAAGCCAAAGACAGTCCTTATCTTGATTGACAAGGCCTCACGTGTTCTGGCCACCTCACCCATCTCTCTGACCTCAGTCCCTATCACATTTTCTTCCTTGTTGACTCCACTGCCGCAACAATTCTGCCCTCCAGAGTGGGACACACCAAACATGCTGTTGCCTCGGGGCCTTTTCTCATGCTGTTCTCTCATCCTGGAACATTCTTTCTCCCAGCACTCATATGATAAGCTCAGAGCTCCCTTACTTCCTGCAGGACTCTGCTCTAATGTCCTCTGATGAAAGAGGCTGACCTCGTCCTTACTGAACCCGAAAGACTCATCCAAAATAATACCCTGCCACCCCCTATCACTAGCTCCTTACTCTTTTTCTCCAAAGCACTTATCCCCAGCTGAGGTATCCTGTGTGTGTCGGGGAGCAGGGGCAGGGTCTCTGTTTTGTTCACAGCATTACCCCAATACCCGAAACAGTACCTGGCTCAGGATAGGCACACACACACAAAGGCTGAATTTGATGAATGAACAGGCAAGGCCGTATGGTACTAAAGACTACTTAAAAGTCCCTTTGGCCTGGGACCCAGCACACTGCTGCTGCTATTCCCTGGGGAGAGGTCGGGATCGGTTCCCTTCTAAATCTAGTATTTGCAAGAGGGCGGCTGGGTACTTTAACTATATCAGCTCTAATCTTAACCACAACCCATTTTACCAGTATGAAAACAGAGAGGTTAAGTAAACTACTCAGCTCAGCTAGAGTGACCTTCACCTTGCTTCTCACGATGGGGTTTCCATAGTCAATAGAAAACCCTTCTAAGGGCAGCTGCAAAGACACACATTAAAGTGACCACATAGCTTCATTATTAAATCTCTCTATTGACTCTACTCTTTCACAGAGGAAAATAACTACTTTTGTAACGGACTAAATGAAAAATAACTTAATTCAGTTACCAGAAAGTGAATACCACTCCCACTTTCATCTTTTATTCCTCCCCTAAATGGCCTAAGTCCTTCTTATTAAATTGCCATTAGATTTTCAAAATGCTATGCTAAATAAAATATTGTTGGCCTTCAGGTTTGAAAATGATATTGCTGAGAGTGCTGTTTTTTTAAGCCAGAATTTTTACAGTCAGCAAATAAAGTAACGGTCAGTAAATTCAAGACCAGTTCCACAGAATGGATCAGCTTCCTCTTAGCCTGCTGGATAAGAAGTGAATGCTATTTTTTTTCCCTATGTTTAACATATTAATGAGGAGCAGAGACGGCCTAAGTAAGTCAAGACACAATAATTTTTGCCATTAGGTTTGATTATATATGCCATGAAATCTTCTGGTGGAAATTGCAAATGACAAACATCAGTTTGTTTCACATCCTGTTCTTTTCCATGGCCATCTGATATAGCACCAATGAATACAGAAATTATATCTTTGGCTACAAAAATGAAGATTCAGTCAGAGTCATCCACCAGACAGAGAACCTAAACATTTTTAGGGATATTGGGACTCCTCTTTCCAGCACCCTCACTTGCAGGGAGGAAGAAACACAGATAAAGCAATTTGCTGCAAAGCGTAGACACTGTGACACATTCGGCAAGGACTGAAGTGTCCTAACTTCCCTGCAGTCAGTGCATTTTCACCGAAACCCAGTGATTATCCCCCAATTGGTCTGTGGGGGAGGGAGAGAGAGTGGGAGAGAAAATTTCCACAGAAAACCTGCATATGACTCTTCTGATGCAGCTCACAGTTATGAATTGCAAATTACTTTTCAAAATTACTTCTCTCAAAATACCCAGACACCTGGCCACAGTCTGCCAACCTAATGCTAAAAAAGGCACCTTGATCAGCTCACCCTGCGACTTTAACCATTCAGCTGCAATTGACCACAGCAACAGACATCTTTGCCAAAAGAAATACGAACAACTCTGGGAACTGATTACAAAATTGGGATTGGTCCAGAGTTTCCTAAAGTGATGGCTCTGTTGTCTGGAATGTCTCACAGCCAGGACATTTTTCTCAACACGTCAGCTCCATATAATGAAAGCAATTAGAAGAAAATCAGATGTGCACAGAGCTTCTCTCTGTCTCTGCCTAATATGGGAATAATAATTAACTGCCCAAAAATGTAAGCATTGGCTCATGGCTGATGATTCACCTTTAAAGTTGTGCAAAGAAAAAGCCAAACCTTTTGTAAGGCAACTTAACAATGTGTACTAAGTGTCATAAAAATGTCTATTCCCTTTGAAACAGTCATCTTATTGCTGAAAACTGATCCTAAGAAATGACCCAAAAGGAAAGATGTTCACTGCAAAATCCGAATCAACCTAAATACCCAATAATAGGAAAACTGGGAATTATGGTACATCTTCCTAATAAAATATTACACTGTCATTAAAAAATGAATTATGAAGACTGTCATAATATACTGAAAACAGTAAGAACAGTGTTAAATTAAAAAGCAGATTACAAGTTGTATGTGCGTACTATGATTGCAACTATGTTCAAATATATTTGCATGTAGGAAAAATGGAATGGCAGGATTATGGGTGGTTTTTTTCCCTTTTTCCTTAACATTTTGTAATGTTGATATACTGTTTTAATAATTTTCAAAAGGATAAAAGGTTACGTACAATGCCTCCTATACCTTTCTATATAATAAATCAGCACATAAATACTTTAGAAAATATCAAGAGCTTATTTCAATTATGTGTCCCTTGAAAATTGGGGGCAGGGCACTTGCCCAACATTTGACAGCCAGCAGAATATTCATATCCCTTTGCTTCAACCCCTCTGACTTCTCCAAAGTCAACCTAGATTCACCTATGCCCAGAATATAGTCACGTCAGAAAGGCATAAGGAAGGCTCTGCCTCTGAAAAACTCCTGGCTCAGGCCCTCCCCTAAGGTAACTGGCCACCTGGACGCAGGCATCTGGGTCCCAAGCCTCTACTGTTTCCAGGGCAGACCTGATTTGTGAGCACTCTGGGTCCAACTCCTGCAACCACCCCTGTGCTCTGGAAGGCAAGTAAGCCCTGGACTTTGGATACTGCACCCAAAGGCAGAAAAATCCACAGCTGTGAGGCCTTTGTTTTGATGTTTGTTTCTCAAAAAAATGGATTTTTTTCACATCTAGGACACATGGGGAGCAGCTCTCTCCTAGATACACCTAATGCTCTGCACAGAAAGATGAAGAGGTGGGGCCTGCCCCTCTTGCTTCTGGTCTGCTACCAAGAACAGTTACCCATCCCACAAATAGTGCAGAGAATGAGCTTTAACCTTGACTACACAGGCTCTGCACTCACAGATATAGGTCGTTAATGTTTATGCATGAAAGGAGACAGTTTTTGTTTTAAAGAGCATTAAAAAAGAGAAAAGAACTACTAACTTCTACAGATTTGTTTCACTGTCTTGAGATACACATTTTCATAGGAACTCAAAAATCTGTCTAGAGAAATGTAGCTATTACTAAGCTCAAACATAGTCATTCCCATATGTCAATAAATAATGAGAAATGAAAATAGAGCTGGGCATGGTGGTGTGCGCCCATAGTCCCAGCTACTTGGGAGGCTGAGGCAGAATGATCGCTTGAGCCCAGGCGTTCGAGACCAGATGGGTGACGCAGACCCTGTCTCTACAAAAATAAAAATAAGAAAATTAGCTGGGTGTGGTGGCACACACCTATAGTCCCAGCTACTTGGGAGGCCGAGGCAGGAAGATCCCTAGAGCCTAGGAGTTCAAGCCTTCAGTGAGCTGTGATCGCCCCACTGTACAGCAGCCTGGGCAACAGAGCAAGACCCTGTCTCTTAAAAAAAAAAAAAAGAAAGAAACAAAAAAAAATGGACTCCATTTTCATTATTGATATACAGGAATTATACTGTTTCAAATGAATGGTTTTGTCAATGATTCATCAAAGGGAAAAATTTTAATATTACAGGATCTTTTTTATCTATTAAGCTCTGTCTAAACTATCACACCTGTGTTGCTCAAAAATCATTGAGACCTTGGGTCAAGGAGACACTCACGTTGGCTTTCAACAGAAAATGTGCTTCTCTACACTAAAACGGCCACTTAAGCAAGAATGTGGAAATGATTTATCTCACAGTGTTTAAAGTTGGATCTTCACTCCGGCTATGTCAGACTGCACAGTCAGTCAGGGACAAGCAGTGATATGTTCCTAAATAAAGAAAAGCACTCTAATGGCCAAAAGAGTTGAGTATCTAACATACCAAAATTATGTTAATAAAAGTTAAATTACCCACATCCCAAAGAATAAAAAAATCACTGAACAATAATGATGTTTAAGTGTTAAGAACAGCAGAACATAAAATAGATCTATTTATATCACATAAATGCTGTCTTCCAGAATTGGTGTTAGGTTAAGCAGTGACATTAGCAGAAGTCAGAAAGAAAAGGAATCAAGTGGTATAACCAGAGGCCATAACAACGTGAGTGCACAGACTGCTGTTTTTTTCATTTTGTTTTTTTTTTTTTTGAGACAGAGTCTCACTCTGCTACCCTGGCTAGAGTGCCCTGGCGTCAGCCTAGCTCACAGCAACCTCAAACTCCTGGGCTCAAGTGATCCTACTGCCTCAGCCTCCCAAGTAGCTGGGACTACAGGCATGCGCCACCATGCCCGGCTAATATTTTCTACATATTTTTAGTTGGCCAATTAATTTCTTTCTATTTTTAGTAGAGACGGGGTCTCGCTCTTGCTCAGGCTGGTTTCAAACTCCTGACCTTGAGCAATCCGCCCGCCTTGGCCTCCCAGAGTGCTAGGACTACAGGCGTGAGCCACCGCGCCTGGCCCTGACTGCTGTTTATTGTTCACTGCAGTACCCCCAGGACCTGTAGATTCTCGGTACATATTTGCTGAATGAATGAATGAATGCAAGAATAAAGGAACAGAGCTCATCAAAATAAAAACACAATTTGTGTTGTAAAATTACAGAGCCATACATACTTGCCTTAACAAGTTGGAAGAAAAACACTACCCACAAGTGATTATGGTTGCTACGTACTAAATTTAAAAATTGGGTATTAAAATAATTTAAGTGTGGATCCTACATTTAAAACATGGTTAAGATATTAATAGAACCAGTTGGGGCCATTCTCAAAGACTGTCTCTGAAGGGTCAATCATGTTGGAGTTTCAGAAATTTCTTGGTCAAAAATTTTTAAGCACCCCCTCATTCCACTTTAATCTCCTCTACCCCCTAATTCACCATTTCAATTATGTGTACTAACTGGGCTCAGAAACTGCTTCTGGCAGCGTTAGGAAATGAAACACAGTCCAAGGTGCATGTTAACTCTTCCCAAAGCAGCAAGCTAAAGTGCACCCACCCCCATTCTTCTCTAGCTCATTATCCTGTGTCCTTCCTTTGTAACACTTATCACAACCCAGTTATCTTGTTTGTTTGCTATTTTCTGTCTGCCTACCCCCACTAGAATGTTACTTCCAGGAGAGCAAGAACCTTAACTATCTTAGTTTATCACTGTATTCCAGCACCTGACACAGTGCCTGGAACCTCACAGATATTCACATTTTTAAGAACGAATGAATGAGTGACTAAGTATATACTAGACCCAAGGATGATGTAAATAGTTAATTGCTGGCTACAGGAAGGTATAAGAGAAAACGTTCTCAAACTTCTACTCTAGACTGCTGTATGACAACATAAAATTCTGTTTTTAAATAAGATTTGGTAAAAGGCTTTCTAAGTAATTGACATATTATCCACAAATGAATGATTCAAGTCCTCCCATTCCAGACAGATTCTAAGAAAGATCCTGACAGTTCAAACTGTTCTCAAATTTAAAGAGAGGCTTATATTTCCAAAACTAATTTTTTAAAACATTAAGGGTATTAAAAAACTTCAAGATTCAAACTACAGCACCATCTTCAAGTCCATTCAATTTAACAGGTAACTCTAAGTTTCCTGTCATTCTTCTTAATTATCACTGGTATAGTAAAAATATTCAATTCACTAATTCAAAAGTGAATCTGTAGAAATCCAATCAAAGACGTTTTAATTTCCTCATTTTGCCTTAACTTAGTAACTTTAAGATGCTCTGTATTTTTCATTGTATCTGGATTCTCAGGAAAAGATTTTACTTAACAGGGGCTTCTTTCATAAGCAGTAAGTATGAAATTAGATACAGACCTCTTCAACTTTGCTGCTGGTTCAATTCTAGCTTAACTAATTGTAGTACCTTTACATTCCCTGAATTATTACATGGTTTTACAGGAGCAGGTTCTTTGGGTGTATATCACATTTATGGTACGGACTTTACTCTGACTTATCTTGGGGATAAAAGACTGTGTTGAGGCTGGGTGCAGTGGCTCACACCTGTAATCCTAGCACTCTGGGAGGTCGAGGCAGGAGGATCGCTCAAGTCAGGAATTCAAAACCAGCCTGAGCAAGAGCAAGACCCCATTTCTACTAAAAATAGAAAGAAATTAGCTGGACAACTAAAAACATATAGAAAAAATTAGCCGAGCATGGTGGTACATGCCTGTAGTCCCAGCTACTTGGGAGGCTGAGGCAGAAGGATCTCTTGAGCCCAGGAGTTTGAGGTTGCTGTGAGCTAGGTTGACACCATGTCGCTCTAGACCTGGCAACAGAGTGAGGCTCTGTCTCCAAAAAAAAAAAAGACTATGCTGATATTAATCCATATAATTTGTTGAATATGGGACACCAAAAACCTAAATAAACACATATCAGACCAATCTTTTTGCAACATATTCAGACATAGTACACACTGATATTTCACAGTATCGCCATGATAATTCAAAGTCTAGCTAAAAACTTTAAAAAAGGTTCAACATTCAGTTTCAGTTGTTTACTTGCTTCCATCACCCTCTCCATACGCTGTGTTCAATGTAATAGATAAGATTTTTGCCCACTTCAATAATCACTCCCAAACCAGGTACAGCATGGATATGCTATAGTACTCAGGTTTGTTTTTGCACAAATATTATAGCAGCATTGAGGAAGATCAATGTTAAAAAAAACACTGTCACTGTATTAAATCAAACACTTCATTTCTATTCATACATGAGCATAATTTTAAATTGCCTCCATAGTATACATGACATTGGGGATTTGTCCTTTTTGTTTTATATATTTCCACATTGCTGGACACTTCATACTTAAAATTTCCAGTGACTATGCCATCTGATAAAATTCCTCAATTTTTCTATCCTCCTTTGGTGGGACCTTAGGCATTTCTCTTTTGTCTCAGGGAGACCATCATGAACAACACGTTAGGTACATCTCACCAGATTCTAAAACAAATTCTTAGGCTGGCTTCACTACATCAAGGAATAAGGACATTTTCACACCTTCATTACATTTCAACCCAGATCTAAAAGTTAGTTCTCAAAGCATTAGTAACATGTGTGTTCCAGGAAATGCATAAAAATGAATATTAAAAGGCTATTGTTATGTTCATGTTTTTAAAAAGCACTACAGAAATAGGATAGAAGTCCCATCAATGACTTGCACTGGTAGGGTCAACCCAGAACTTTGTGGGAAGTTGTGGCTCCCTGTGACAGTGAAAGTTTAAGAGGTGTGTCCCCACAACATCTTAGTTTTCCTTAGCACTATTTTGGAATAATTATTCATAACACTATCCCAATACACATACTATTCAGAACCCAGATTTAAGGATGCTAGATACACACTCTGACAGCTGGGACCTTACCCGTTTTGTTCACCACTGTAGGACCAGGACCCCAAACAGAGCCAGGTGGGGATTAGGTGCCATTTGTTGAATGAATCTGTTTAATGAGTGGTGAGAAGGCTGAAAGAAGTTTGAATTCACCACAAATGTGTAAGCTGGGCAGAACTGCTTCTTTTCCACTCAAGGAATCTTAAGTTACTGAACTCCATGTTATTTAGCAAATCTCTTGGTCAGAAATCATCTCACAGACAGAAGATAACTGCAGACCATTGAGTCCCGGGCCCCTCGAGTGAGGTCAGGTTCAAATTCTAACTCCTCCCTGAGGCCCTGCCATCGTTGCCACACTTGCTTCATAATATCTGTCCCACACAGGCTAACACCCCATACACAGACACTCTTTGCTGATGTTCTGTATCTTTCTATTCCTTTTTTTTTTGAGATAGGGTCTCACTCTGTCACCCAGGCTGGAGTACAGCAGCAGCATCATAGCTCTCTGCAACCTGGAACTCCTGGGATCAAGCAATCCTCCTGCCTCAGGATCCTGAGTAGCTGGGACTACAGGAGCCCACCACAACCACTGGCTAATTTTTTTATTTTTTGTAGAGACGAGGTCTCATTATGTTGCTCAGGCTGGTCGGGCACTCCTGGCCTTGAGCGATCCTCCCAACTCGGGCTCCCAAAGTGATAGGATTACAGGTATGAGCCACAGTGCCTGGTCTATTTTTCTATTCCTTTAAAGGACCAAACTCTATACCAAGGATATTAGATAACTTAATAGGAAGAAATAAAGTGAGAAGCAACCATGGTAAGAATCACAGGTAACTTTCATTCAAGGAAATTAAATTATTTTCAAGGAAATTAATAGAGAATGAAAAGAACAAACCACATATCCCTGAGGAAATGACAGTGGCACTATGGCAAACCTTACCACATATGACTTATGAGCAAAACATGACTCTTTAAGGTGGCAACACAGTCCTCCAGTGCCACCACAGAACATGAACTAACAAGAGAGAGAGAAGAGGAAAAGAAAACTAAAGAAAGAAGAGACCACACAGAAAAAAAAGAAAAAAAAATGCTTTGTTCAATTGTCTTACAGTTTGTTTGTGGCCTCTACTTACTAAAAGTTTGCCAATAGTGGCTACAGGGTTCACCATAAACCACCTCTAAAATAATGCACTTTCTACATTTTATAGAAAGGTTTCCAGCAAAAGAGTACTTAAGGTTTTATGCAAACTGCACTTTTCTCAATTCCACAGAGATCTCTAATCCCCAGTTACATTTCACCAAGTACTGAACACCTTCTCTTGGGCCAAGCATCATTTGCTATGCATGCAATAGTAAGGTGTGGTCTTTTGGTAACTAATTAATGCTAATGGCTGTATACAAAGTAAATGAATGTGATGCCCTGGCTTCAGCAGCAACAAAGACTAGCTAGAGTCAAATGCAGGATATGCTCATATAAAGCTACAAGACGCAGAAGACAGAATCACCCGTGAAGCTAACGGCAAAGGCAGCAGTTTTAAAGAATCCAACAATGATCATGTCTATTAAACTCACAGGTTATACGTAACTACAATTAATTCTATTATATTCCTTACTATTCATGTAGTTAGAGACAACCCAATTCAGGCTTTCTTTAAAAATTAATTTTCCTTAATAAAAAAAAGTATAGATTCATTGACAAACCACAGAGCCATTCTAGAAATATTCTAGGGTTTAGAAAAATTCTAACTGTATTCTAATGACATTGGATGAATGTGTCTTCTCTGTATAGGAAGGGCAACATCACTGATAACTAACCCTGTGAACTGAGCTGGGGTGAGAAGTTTTCATACTAACAAAAGACCTGTCAATATGATGAGAGTGCATTTAAATTTTACCATTAATTTAAAATGGAGTGAATAATATTCCAATTAAATGAGTGACTTTAAAGACACTTTACATTAGCTTATCTTAAAACAGAATATTCCAATTATTCATGTTTCTGTGTATATATATACACACATATACAACTTTATATATGCTTTTTGTTTCCCATAATACTGACACTTTATTAAATTTAGGCCACCTTATTTTTGTTGGTTTTTTGCAAAGCTGTACTTTTTATGCATACATGCGTCACTGTAGACAAATTAAGATATACAGATAAGACTTAAAAAAAACTACTCACAATTCCATCACCCAGATATAATAATACATTGTTAACCCTTCCAGATTTTATCTTATGCATACATTCTTACAAAAAGAAAAAAGGAGTCATCTTCCATTTTATTTTATAACCTATATTTTAAAAACTGACTAAATGCTGTACATCTTTTCATTTTTATAACATCACTTTTAATGATTCTTCTCCATAGAAATAGAACAGGTTAGTCTACCTGTGTGGAATTTAGAATGTTTTCATTTTTCACTATTATAAACAGTGCTGGGATGAACATTTTTGTTCATCTTTGTAAGCATCCCATAATCTTCCCATAACAAATATCCCCAGAATTTGAGCATAGGCTCAAAAGCTGTATACATATTTTAAGGTTTCTTTTTCTTTTCTTTTTCTTTTTCTTTTTCTTTTCTTTTTTTTTTTTTTTTTTTTTGAGACAGAGTCTTGCTCTGTTGCCCTGGGTAGAGTGTAGTGGTGTCATCGTAACTCACGGCAACCTCAAATTCCTGGGCTCAAGCGATCCTCCTGCCTCAGCATCCCAAGTAGCTGGGACTACAAGCACGCGTCACCATGCCCAGGCTAATTTTTCTATTTTTAGTAGAGACGGGGTCTCGCTCTTGCTCAGGGTGGTCTGGAAGTTCTGACCTCAAGCAATGTCCCTGCCTTGGCCTCCCAGAGTGCTAGGATTACAGGTGTGAGCCACCACATCTAGCCCATATTTTAAGGCTTTTGAAATAAACTGACCTGCAGGAAGGTTGTACTAAATTAAACTACCAACTGGCAATATATGAAAGCATATCACATGCTGTCATGTAAGGGTGTGTTTAACTTAAATGATGTCTTAAATCAAAATGTAGACAAAATCAGGCCAGGTGTGGTGGCTCTTACCTGTAATCCTAGCACTCTGGAAGGCTGAGGCAGGAGGATTGCTTGAGGTCAGGAGTTCAAGACCAGTCTGAGCAAGATTAAGGCCCATCTCTACTAAAAAAAACAAAAAATTAGCCTGGCATGATGTTGCACACCTCTAGTCCCGGCTACTTGGGAGGCTGAGGCAGAAGGATTACTTAAGCCCAGGAGTTTGAGGTTGCTGTGAGCTAGGCTGACACCAGGGCACTCTAGCTTAGGTGACAGGGCAAGACTCTGCCTAAAAAAACAAAAAAATGTAGGCAAAATCAATTAACAAAAGAAAAATAGCCAAAATAGCCAATAAACATAAGAAAACAACCTTCAAAGTAATCACGAAATGCAAACTAAAATGATTGCATTTCTCCTCTACCAAAATGGAAACATTCCTTAGAAGAACAGTATCTGGAGTTGGCAAAGGCAGGCATAACGTGGCTACTTTCATATACTGCACAACTTTGCGGAGATCAACTCAGCACTAGCAAAGCATTAACAATTTCAAATTCTTTAACCTAGTATATTCTACTTATAGATTTTATCATACTAAGATAATCAGAGACAGAAATAATTATACACAAAGGCTTCAGAACGTTACATATTTAATCACCGTAACAGTGAAGAATTACCAACAACCAATAAGAGGGTACCAACAAAATAAAGTAGGAGGTAAAAGATACACACCCACAAAAAAAAAAATAATAAAAAGGACAAGAGCTTATATGCATCAGGAAGACTGACAGGAAATATAATAAAATGTTAATTAAATGGTTGAGTGCTGGATTTTTTTTCCCATTTGTTTGTATCTTCCAACTTCTTAACAATAAACATGATATATAAATACGTATGCAGTCACTGAACTCTGTTTTTCTAAGTAAAAATGCTATTAAATCCTCTTTAAGTGTTGGAGTTTTATCTTCAGCATCTTAGCTTATACTATTAATGGAACTTGTTCATCGAAAGGACGGTAACTTAAAATATTTTTGCCTCAAAATGTAGCATAATTTCTGAGTAGTTCATGAAAATGTTTAAAATTTATCTTTCTTTAGGAAAATTTATATTAGCTTTTAACTGCACAGTAACTTTCCACTGAAGCCCTACCTATAGCACGTGTGGCCATAAAAATGTTTCCCTCCAATTAAGACAATTAGGAGTGACAGAAGACAGATAAGGAGAAAAGAATTCGGCATTTATTCTCCATTTCATCACCCTCTGCAACTATCTGACATTTGGAAACAGAGCAGGAAAAGGAAATGGGACAAGGGACTTCTGAATTAGTTGTTTATTCATTCAAAAACATTAAGAACCTGTTTTAAATATTGATGTAAAAACAAGGCACAAACATCTCTTTCCATCTCTTTCCCTCCAGAAGGGACAAAAGCAAGACAGACCTGTCTAAGCCCCCTCTCATGCAGAGGAAGTGTCTTCTCGATGGGAGGTTTTGTAGATGGGGGGGTCTACGGTCTAGTGTCTTCTAGACGGGGGGTTTTCAAGTTATAAACTGTTGTTGAGTCCCATCCAGCACTTTAAAAAAGTGAAATAGAGTAAAATAACCAGAAGGCAATAATAAAAATATTTTGTGTGAAAATTTTATGTCAATTTATGATTGACATAAAATCATACCCCAGGTGATGTAAATGTAATTTTTTACTATGGAATCATAGAAAAACGTTTGAAAGTTTCTATTCCAATGTAATGGAGAAAAAAATGAAATCAACAATAAACCATTCTTCCCCACCTCTAATCAAAAATTAAATCTCCAAATTAAGTACTCCTGGTGAGTATGAAAAAAATATCTTAGGGTAGAAGAATTCTATAGTTATGCCCTAACACAACCTTAAAACTTTGGAAGTGTTGAGTAGTCCAGAATAAAATGAGGAGTGTTTGCAGTACGGCCACATTAAATACTAGTCCACTTCTTAAACTTAGTTTACTTGTTACACCAAAATTATACAGTGTATTACAACCACGAAACCCAAATTCTCTGTGCTTCCACTCTCCTGGCCACACTCCTTTTCTGCATTTAAAGCCTTCCTTTGTATCCTCTGGAACTCATACTCCTCGATTAAAAACTCTCCTACAACCTCACTCACCCTCCTGTCATTAACTTGAACCTCCCTCTCCCCACAGTCCTCTCAAAAGGAGACTGCTCTTTCATGTATTTTACAAATATTTGGTACCTTCCAAGTGCCAGCCAAGGTGCAAACACCACCAACACGGTAATGGACAAGGAGTGACAAGTGCAATGTCCTGAGAGTCACTGGGCTTGCTGCCTCGCAAGAACAGAGAGGAAGCCCGGGTGCGGGTAGAGCAGGGTGCAATCTGAGAAAAGCAGACAGGAAAGTGCTGTGCAGGCCCGGCAGGAAGTTTGGATTTTATTCTAAGAGTGGTAGGAAGCCTCTGAAGTGAGCTGAAATTTAAAGCAGGGGAGTGACATCATTATGAATGATTCTAGAGTGAGATGGATTAGATAGTGACAAAAATGAAAATAGGAAGGAGAGTTGGGAAGTTAAGACAGCCTGAACAAGAAATAGCGTTGGCTTGGACCTGAGTAGTGACAGTGGAAATAAAGAGAACTGACTGGAAATATATTTCAGAGGTCAACCGATAGAATTTGCCAATAGACAGAAATGGGAAGAATTAACAAAGACTAGGGTTTGGGGCTGGGTGGGGTTAGTGTCCTCCCCTTCCCACGCACCTCGTTTCTTTTACCTTCTTGTACAACTAGCTTCTTTAAGTCTCACGGCATTTGGCTATATCCCTCTCCACCACTTCTCTTGGCTGACATCTATTTACCGCCTAGACATTTCCTAAGAACATAGAATGGGCTCCTCTCCTCTCTACATCCTGCCCATCTTTCTGAATATCCTCAAGATCCAAGGGCGCCAAGCCATCCATCACTCTGTCCCTCACTTTATTCTGCCCTGCACCCCTTCAGTCCCATCTCTCACAGCTGCACCCAGACCTTGTAAGGCCCCAACCTGCTCTGTCACTGAAATGAATTCTGGCATTTCACTCTGAATACAACCTTTTCTCCTTCTAGCTTCCTCACCTCATTCCGCCACAGCTGTTTCCTAAATCCTCCAGCACTCTCCTTTTCTCCTGACCTGTCCCCTTCTATCTAGCTTAGGTTCCACCCCTATGCCCAACACTCCACTTTTCCCATTGCCCTGGTTCGCTGCCTGGCACAGCCATGCCCATCCATTGCACTGGGTACCACGGTCACACTCAAACTTGGCACTTGTTCTATGCTCACTCCAAGCCTGCCTAACTCCTTATCTTCCACGTCTCCGTGATTCCTATTCTAGGGTAAATTTCCAGCTATCCACATCCACAGCACCCTCACTTCTTCCACGTCATTACCCCTTGCTTCAGGGCCTTTGTTGTTACAGACAATAATTAAGCTCCTTGAGAGGAAGGACCTTATCTTATTCTTGACTCTACTGCCAGCAGCTAGCAGTGCCTGGCACTCAATAAATACCATTATGAGTGATGTCATATTTAAAAAACTGAAATATTAAAAGTGGAGTTATTTTTGCGTGGAAAAGTAAAATCATAACATTAGGTCTTTTACTAAACTTACCTATTTATTGTCCTTTGTATGTAAATGAAACACCTGAGCAATAGGAAAGTGATACAAGATTTGCTTATCACCAGCAGGGATTGATTTTACATTGAACAACTCTTTTGATCTCCCTGTGACCAATGGTATAAATCCACAACATATCCAGCTGATGTTAGGGCCTAGTTAGCAGCACAGAATATCTAAAACATGAACTATTATAAATGCTCATTTACTATTCCTTTTTGGCAATTTTTTGTTTAAAAGCTAATACAGAAAATCACCCTTTAAAAAAATTGATGCCATTAAATCTGCTGGAAAACACTGACTAGTTTATGTCAACATGTTAAAATATGAGGTCTCAACAATAAAACAAATTTGTTGTATGTAATTATGATTTTAATCTTATACAGGTATCTTTTACTTTTTGCTAAAAATCACCAAATGTACTAGTCAAGTTAAATCCTTAAAAAAATAGGCTTGGTGCAGTGACTCACACCTGAAATCCCAGCACTTCAGGAGGCCTAGGCAGAAGGACTGCTTGAGGCCAGGAGTTCAAGCCCAGCCTGGGCAAACATAGTGACAACCTGTCTCTACAAGAAAAAAAAAAAAAAAAAAAGCTGGGCATGGTCGTGTGTATCTGTAGTCCTAGCTACTTGGGAGGCTGAAGCAGGAGGATCGCTTGTACTCAGGAGTCTGAGGCTGCAGTGAGCTATGGTCATACCACCACACTCCAGCCTGGGGGACAGAGCAAGACCTCATATGTATAAATAAATAAAAATAGTATGAGTTGCATCTTATAGAGATAACAAAATATGGGCTGGGTTTGCATTTAGAAGTATCTATACTCACTTAAATTGTATATTTTATGCTTAACAATTGTGTACTTAGAATATTGAGGTCACATGCCAAAAACAAGCAGAGATTTTGTTTTCCTTTCTACCTATTTTTTGGAAGATATTAAATAGGCTAACCGGTTAAACAATAAGGAATCCCAGAAAAAACAGTCATCAGATCATAAACACAAGCAGTAGAAATTCAAGTGGTGCTTTTGTCAAGAACAATTTCAAGGCTGGGCGCAGTGGCTCAGGTCTGTAATCCTAGCACTCTGGGAGGCCGAAGAAGGAGGATCCCTCAAGGTCAGGAGTTCGAAACCAGCCTAAGCAAGAGCAAGAACCCGTCTCTACTAAAAACAGAAAGAAATTAGCTGGACAACTAAAAATATATAGAAAAAATCAGCCGGGCATGGTGACGCATGCCTGTAGTCCCAGCTACTTGGGAGGCTGAGGCAGGAGGATCGCTTGAGCCCAGGAGTTTGAGGTTGCTGTGAGCTAGGCTGACGCCACGGCACTCTAGCCCAGGCAACAGAGTGAGACTTTGTCTCAAAAAAAAAAAGAAAGAAAAATTTCAAAACATTATTAAATTCTCTTCAATTTTTCAGTTCATTTTTTAGGCAAGTCCTATGATTAAACTGCTTCAGAAAAGTTTCCTCAATAGGCTACAATTCCAAAAATATAGTTAATATATAAACACTAGAGCTGTTTATTCTTCAATATATTAAAGAATTTAGAATTTTTAATTTTTAAAAATTTTTTCTCTAAAAAAGTTTATTCTAAAAACAAATCAAACTGCATGGTGCATAAACTGCCCTGAGTTCATTATACAATTTCTATTTCTGAGAAAATTATATTTTATCTACTTATTAATACACATTAAGCAAGGATAATGCTATGGCAAGATAAGAAGAGTCAAGCATTTCTATAAATTGTTATGTTTTGGGGAAACAAAATGAGGAAGGCGGTAATATTTACACTAAATTTCCTAATATTCATCTTTCCAATGGAAACTAAAAATAATCTGAATATCAGAGGGATAGAAAATAATCTACTTTTTGATATTATAAAATTTGCTTTCTGCAAAAAAGCAAACCTTTTCCAGTGTGAAAAATTCTAAACATTAGCACTATAAACTATATTCATTGAAAATTTCAAACAGCTGAGCACAATAGCATCAACATAGCCGGAGGAATCACAAATAGGACATGAGAAGATTCCCTAAAAAAGAATAAGTAAAAATAGAAACCCTTCACTCCTCATATAGGAGTTAGCCTATTCAGTTAGCCCTGTTCTGCCGATCACCCTCTTTTACGTAACACAGCAGGTTAGGATTCCTTGGGCTATGGGCCTTTACCTGTTTACAGCATTTTGATCTCTGCTCTCATAGCAGTCCAGAGAACCAGGCAGGCAAGTATTTTTATATCCACTTCACATTTATGGGAGAGGTAACCAAGAAAGGCTTACCAGTTTCTTCAGAATCACGTAGCTCAAAAGTTCTGGAGTCAGAATTAGAATTTAAACTGCTGGACCCGTAGGCTGGATCCTGAGCATAGTGGACAGTCTCAGGGATCCCAAACCAAGCCTACATTTGCAGTCTGGCTCCACTGTTTCCAATGTTTCTCTGATGGAAGTTTCCTAACCCTATCTATTCACCTGTAAAATGAGATTAATATTATCCTGCCTTTCAGTTTGTCAGGAGAATCAAATGAGGCAAAGCCTGCAAAAACTCTAACACAAAGTAGATAGATATTTAGCAAATGGTATCAGAGGTCACGGAACATTCAAAAAGAAAAAGGAAAGAAAAAAACAAACAAAAAAACAAATGATAATACTGAACTCCCACAAGCAACCCCAGGTTCTTCGGGACGTGGACTGTGTATGTTGGGACATCCTATCTATCCCAGCACTGCAGGGCATACAGCAATCAGGTGCTCTTCTGGTGTGCGCTGCTCCAAAATCAGACATTCCAATCAATGGACGAGAGTCTCAAGTCACACATAAACCATTTCTTCTAACAATTTAAGAGGGCTTCTCCCTCCTCCACCTGTGTTAGTAGCTGCTGCTGATAGGAAGCAGTAATTGCTAGTCACTCACTCTGCCACAGTTGCGTGCCACACAAAGGTATTACTCAGATAACAAATACCAAATAAGACTTGTCCGTATGGAAGATTTCTTTTTTAAAGGAAAAAGAATCTTGGTTGGCCATAGTGGCTTATGCCTGTAATTTTAGCACTTTGGGAGGTCAAGAGGCAGGAGGATCGCTTGAGGCCAGGAGTTTCTGATCAGCCTGGGAGATAGCAAGACTCTGTCTCTACAAAAAAATTTTAAAAAAATTAGCCAGGCATGGTGGTGCACCTGTAGTCCCAGCTATGCTGGAGGCCGAGGATCACTTGAACCCAGGAGTTTGAGGTTGCTGTGAGCTAGGTTGATGGCACGGCACTCTACTCAGGGCAATGGAGTGAGACTCCGTCTCAAAAAAAAAAAAAAAAAAAAAAAAAAAAGCAGTAAGTTCCGGCAATATTTATAACCACGCCAATTATAAAACATGATCAGAAATAAAAGGGTGACTGGCAACCAAATAACTTAAAACTATTGAATCAGGTAGGCACAAGAAGTTTTTCTAGGAAAACTTCTCACTAAAAATTGTCCATTTGTTTTGTTTTTGTTTTGAGACAGGGTCTCCATCTGTTACCCGAGCTAGAGTGCACCGGTGTCATCACAGCTCCCTGCAACCTCAAACTCTCCTGGGCCTCCTGAGTACCTGGGACTACAGGCTTGTGCCACCACACCCAGCTAATTTTTCCATTTTTCATAGAGACGGGGTCTCACTCTTGCTCAGTGTGGTCTCAAACATCTGATCTCAAGTGAACCTCCCGCCTTGGCCTCCGAAAGTGCTAGGATTACAGGCATGAGCCACCTTGCATAGCCAAAATTGCCCAATTTTAATCACACCTGAACTTTGTATTCATTTTTTAAATAGTAACTGGTCAGATATCTATGTATTCCAAAAGATCTCCCCGTCTGTTTCCCAACTATTCCAACACTGGCATATCATTTGGAGCAGTCTTCCCACCTCAGCACTACTGACATCCTGGGTTGGATAATCCTTTGTTATGGGGAGCTATTTTGGGCATTGCAGAATGTCTAGCAGCATCCCTGGTCTCTCCCCATTAAATGCCAGTAGCATATAACCTGGCTCCAAGTTGTAACAACCAAAAATGACTCCAGATATTGCCCAATGTCCCCCAGCGGGAAAAATTGTCCCCAGTTGATAACCACTGATTTAGACTCATTCCTTTGGTGTCTTTATCCCTACACAACTCTTGTTAAAGTGCATATGCACTCCCTAGAATGGTTAAATACCGATCTAATAGTAATTGTTTACACTTCTGAACACTGTTATGAGCCCTTGCCCCTTGCTACAAGCACCACTTCATAGATGAGGAAGTTCAGGGTCAGGAAGATGAAGTAACTTTACTTCTATATTCAATGCCATAGCCAAGATTAGGTCTATCTGAGTTTTCTACATGATCTTTTGTAAGTCCACAAGACCTCTGAAGAGAGAAGGCACAGTGTAGTAGGAGAGTTGAAAACAAAACAAGGCAGGGTGCAGCGGCTCATGCCTATAATCCTGGCACTTTGGGAGGCCTAGCCAGGAAGATCGTTTGAGGCCAGGAGTTTGAGACTAGCCTAAGCGACATAACAATACCCCAACTCTACAAAAAATAGAAAATTAGCCAGCCACGGTGGTGCACACCTGTAGTCCCAGCTACTCGGGGAGGCTGAGGCAGGAGGATATTTGAGCCCAGGAGTTTGAGGTAGCAGTGAGCTATAATGACACCACTGCACTGTAGCTTGGGAAACAGAGGGAGACCTTGGCTCAAAAAAAAAAAAAAAAAACACCCCACAAGATTTGGAATCACCAAGGGGTTTCAACAATTCTACCAGTGGTACAACCTTGGGCAAGAGCAGGTTACATCCCTCCCTGAGCCTCTGTTCTTCACCAGTGATATGAAAATATTCCCATCTACAGCACACAAGTGACAAGTGGACTATGACATAGAAAATTATCATCAATTTTTAAAAATACTCATGGTTAGATATCAGCACTACAAAAATCTCTTCCCCCAGATTCATTTTCCCATCTCCTTTGAGTCTTTGCTCCCAAGATACCTCTGCCAGGACTTCCCTATCAGAATGAGCACATACCTCACTATCACTTTCTGGTCCCTTTCTTTTTCTTCCTAGCACTTAACCTCACCCCACATATGATGTATTTGTTCACCCAGCTCCTCCATTAGAATTTGAGGGCACTTAATTTTGCTCTTTTCACCTTTATCATCTAGAATAGTGCCTGGTACATAGTGGGCACCCAGATAATTTCTCTGTAGATTAATTTTATAAAACTAAACCAGTGAGCCGGAGGCGGTGGCTCACGCCTGTAATCCTAGCACTCTGGGAGGCCAAAGCGGGTGGATCGCTCAAGGTCAGGAGTTAGAAACCAGCCTGAGCAAGAGTGAGACCCCGTCTCTACTATAAATAGAAAGAAATTAATTGGCCAACTAAAGATATATATAGAAAAAAAAAAATGAGCCAGGCATGGTGGCACATGCCTGTAGTCCCAGCTACTTGGGAGGCTGAGGCAGAAGGATTGCTTCAGCTCAGGAGTCTGAGGTTGCTGTGAGCTAAGCTGACGCCACGGAACTCACTCTAGCCCGGGCAACAGAGTGAGACTTTTTCTCAAAAAAAAAAAAAAAAAACGAAACCAGTGAAATTTGAATTAAGGACCTGTGGGAACTGGATGGATTTTGTTTAGAGATGAGAAAGGAAAGTCAAAAAGTGTCAAAGCACAGGTAAAGGAGTTTTAAGACAGTCCTCCTCCAAACGTAATGTAATGCAGGTACTGATGCAGTAGACCTAGGGTGGGCCTGAGACTCTGCACATCTAACACACTCCTAAGGGATGCCCATGCTGCTGGTCCACCTTCACAGCCAGGCCCTAGACAACCAAAAAGTACATTTGGGTAGGAGCTATACAGCTTTGCACTGAGATGGGAATCAGGGCTGCAGAGGACTAATTAGAGGAGTATTTTGTTAAATAAAAGTGCCTGCATATCTCTCTGTTTTTATTTCCTTTCAGCTTCTAAGGCTGATGAGATGAGCATGGAATACTTTATGAAATGAAGAATCTGAGAATGTCAGTACTAAACAATCTTACATACATATGGCATCTTTTTCACAATGCAATCATCATCTCTATATATATTTTACCCTAGTTTGGGAGACAATATACTGAAATGTTTACTGTTGAAATATATATCCAATTATATATTTAGCTTAATGTATGATTGCCATAGAATAAAGACAACATATCAATTTGACACATGACTAATGTATCAAATTTCAACAGATTATTAAAAGTTTTCTTTTCCACAGTCATTCTGCTTCAACTTTACTTAACACTTAATGCGGCTGGGCGCAATGGCTCATGCCTGTAATCCTAGCACTCTCAGAGGCTGAGGTGGGAGGATTGCTTGAGGTCAGGAGTTCAAGACCAGCCTGAGCAAGAGCGAGACTCCGTCTCTAAATTCAAAAATTAAATAAATAAATAAATAAAAACACTTAATGCAAGACATACACAGCCTCTGAATTTAGCAGTTGGTAGATTAGGAGCAGTTGAAAATTAGAAGATCAAAAATAGCTAAATGGAGGAGGGAATACATTCCAAGAGCCAGTGGTTGTCCATCTAGTTTCAATTTGGGTAATAATGTAATTGGGACTAAAATCAAAAGCAGCACTGAGCATCATTCATTTCCCAAGTATAAATTATGCTCACTTATGAGATCCTCTTGTAACATAAACTACTCAATTTCTTTTTATTACAAAAGGCAATTCTTAATCAGTAAAGTGAAAATATAAAATTAGCAAAACATCTTTTTATCTATCCCTAATTTAAAAATGAAGTGACACTGTAATTATAAAAGAAAAAAAGATGATTAAGACTTGGATTCACTTATAAATTACAGCTACTAATATGCTTCAGCTAATCTAATGGTTTCATAGAACAAATGGCTGAAAGGAATAACAGAATTCCTGAGACATCCCATTTCCAAGTATGAACTAAGTTATGATTGCTTTGTTCCACTCTATTAAAATACACTGAAGCAGGCCGGGCGCGGTGGCTCACGCCTGTAATCCTAGCACTCTGGGAGGCTGAGGCGGATGGATCGCTCAAGGTCAGTTCGAAACCAGCCTGAACAAGAGCAAGACCCTGTCTCTACTAAAAATAGAAAGAAATTAATTGGCCAACTAAAAATATACAGAAAAATTAGCCGGGCATGGTGGCACATGCCTGTAATCCCAGCTACTTGGGAGGCTGAGGCAGAAGGATTGCTTGAGCCCAGGAGTTTGAGGTTGCTGTGAGCTAGGCCGACGCCACGGCACTCTAGCCTGGGCAACAGAGTGAGACTCTGTCTCAAACAACAACAACAAAAAATACACTGAAGGGATAATTTTTAAAAGGTAAGTATTTTCACATGCTCACATTGTAATTACTTAGTATCTTTAAAGTATTTAATTTCCACCTTTCAATAGATATTTCTAGAAATGCACTGTAATCTTACCGAATGAAAAATTTCAGTTTCTCCAAGAAACAGTTCTGACTTATATTATAAACCCAAACAACTGCTGCTGTCCAACATTTGAAAGCCACCTAAAGGATGTGAAGTGCCTCTTCTTGAAAATGGAAAGAAACTAGATACTCCTTATACTTTACATGAACAAAGAATTAAAAAAATTAGAAGCCAAATTTTCTAGGCACATTCATCAGCAATGAGCTTTCTCAAAACTCGGTCAGGTTTAGGCACTGGTTTGCTTCCTACTGATAGGCCAAACTTTCCTTTCTCTTCACAGTCTTAATCTCTAAACACATTAATCTTATTTATTGCAGAGCGATGTCCCCACCATCTGCTCTTGCTAGTATTCCATCTGAAAAATGTATTTGTTAAAAATACATTCAGCCTCCAGTAATTTTTGTTCTGAGTATTTTATGACAAAGCAAATACGTGGGGGGAGGGTAAGAACAAATACCATCATCTAAATAACTACATATGGCTTATAAACAAAATCACTAAGGGAAATAGGAAGGCAATTCTACACACATTTTGAATTTCTGCACTCACAGTCAGCTGCCAAAATTCCAACTGATATTTCAGTACTGAACATTTTTGACAAACAGTACTTTCAGAGTGTTCAAAATGTTTTTGTGTTTTAGTTCCAGATGGAGTATTGGTTCAGCTGGGTGAATGACTGTATATAATCGGGTGATCGTTCATTATGAAATTATAAAACGCATGTTAGTTTTGGTTTAGAAATCAGAAAAAACAATTTCCATCATTAAATGTCATGGGATCCTTGAAATTACTTCATAATTACACAGCCAATTCTATAAAAGTTTACTTGTATGTTGTGTAAGACTTCAACAGCAAGCAGATGAAATGACAGGGTTTAAAAGCAAAAAATGTTTTCTGTTATAATTCTTTTTTACCACTTAATATTTAGCTAAGAATAATGTTAGCTTTCACCTTGTATTAAAAATCAGTTGTGTGTAATAGTATTATTTTCTTCCTAAATTAAGATATTCATCCATACTGAGTTACAGTAATTCAAAATTTGAATAGCTTCACAAGAGAAAATTTAAATGTTCTTATTAGGAAAAAACTATTAACCAAGGCACACCTTTTTCTCTCTTTTCCTAAATGCTACCTTTTCTCCTTTTTATAGGATACTTACATCAGCATCATCAGCAAAATAACATCATTAATAGCTTTTCTCTCTCCTTCCCAAATATCAATTTGTTTTAGAGGTTTATAAAATCAAAGTGTAAACAAAATGAAAAACTCTAATGTTCTACTTATTCTACCAGGCCACTCCAGAAATCTTCCCAAATCACATTTTAATTTTGCCTTCACATAAATTTCTATGATTCACCAGCAGTAACCCACAGGAACCCACTATCAGTTTGCCATTATCAGTCTTCCAAATGTATCGAATTCAAATCTTTAAGGTCTTTTATGTATATAACCACAGTAAACATGCCCACTAATGTTAATCTCCTTAGATCCTTTTTCACTGTCTTTACACAAAAGTCCTTCCTTCCCTTTCAAAGACAAATCTGTTCCATAGTTTTAATAGTTTTTTTATACCATGTTCAACATTCATAGGTTTTTTTATATTTCTTCAAATAAATCCTAAATAATCTATGTTAAGTGTTGTCGTAGCCTAATTTTTTACTTACTAAAAATAAGAGACAATTTACAAAGCTAGAGTGTAATGGTTTTGAATTACCCTTGCAAATTTTCAGAACTAAACCTTTAGGAGATCAAATTACCAACATAAACACTCATAAAGAATACACAGCTAACTATCCCAAATGGGACTGAGTGTAGAAATGTGTATGATATCTTAGTAGACTTCATAAAAAAGAAATTAAACGTTTGGAACTTCTGCAGCTGTCCCCAAAATCCAAAGGAATAAATTTACCTTACAAACAACACAATCCTGAACATATTAACACAATTTTAAGATGTTCATTGAAAGGCTACTTATAACAAAAAGTTAAAAGCAGTACAAGAGCAATTTTTACAAGTGTTTTAATGTATTTATTTATGCACTGCTGGGAACCTTGCTCAGTTTTCTGATGTGCTTATGACTAAACAAAATTTATACATTGGGTATATTAAATGCAAACAATTTCATAATTTTTATTCCTGTACCTTATTCATTTGCAAGATGAAATCTTCAGGTCTCATCTCAGTCTCTTTCTAATCTATACTGGGCATATTTGTTGTTTTGGGCCACTAAGTAAAAACTGCAAGCCTTAGAAAGGCTCTTTCCAGTTCCACTACTAAACTCATCAAGGTCATGGGTTATCTATTCATGGAGATCCACAATGATACCCATTTATAGTTCTCACTACCCTCCAAAAAGAAGGAACTCTCTTTCAAATGTTTGTATTTGGCTTCCTTATAGGAAGAGCCCAATTTATGCACAAACATAAAATAGTTATACTGCTGATCTTGTCATTCAATTTTGCAATCTACTCTTTAAAAAAAATTAATCTGAAAATGTCACTTCCAGACTTTAAACTGTATTTATCTTAAAACTTAATATTAAAACTTCAGCTCCTATTTAAAACTTTAATATTCTAATAGATGTTTATAAAACAAGATTTTTATCTAATGTAAAATAAACAAATGAGCTAGTCAAAAGTTAAAACTGAAAACACTTTACAAAGCAAAACTTAAATAATTATTATGAGTTTCCAACTTTTTACAATCACTCACATTTTTCCTTTGTTATGATACATGCCTTTATACACTGTACTTGTAAATTTATTTTTTGGTAGGTGGGGGATGTGGATTCAGAGGTTTGGTCTTAATTCCTAAATTCTGTGCATATTCATTTGATCACATGTAACAATAATTTTGACTGCAACTGCTTTGATAAGAAAAAAGTTATTTAAAATTCTTACCAACCAATGGAAGCTGTAATTTTATGAGTTACTAAAGAAAAGATTTAATATATAAACACAAAGATTAGCCATCTTTTTCCTAGATTGGGAATGTAAACAGAAGTTCACCACAGTTGTCTGTTAAGAGTTATTTATTAATTGTTCCACAATAGTTCTAAAGTTCATAACAAACCAAAGTACTGAAATAAGTCTGAACTGAAAGAATGTCAATGTAAGAGTTTTCCAACTAAAGATCTCTGTAACTCTTTTAAATTCTCCAGGACCACTGTCTAATTACAAGTAAATTTTATATTCCCTATTTTCCTCCAAAAACTATCCCTTTTCCTCTCCATTCTAAGATAGGCCTTACTTCCCTTAACACTCAACCCCTACCCATTATTCTTTTATTCTCTACAAACACAGAGAACAAATTTTCCCCTTTGGAGTATAAAGTCCAACTCATGAAAATTTTCTCCAGCTATTTATCTACACTTCCCAAGAGGTACCTATTTCAACATATAATGTGCTTTACAAAGCTTATCTTGCACAGTACATTTCAACCTAGGTAGTCACACTCAGGCTATAAAGAACAGTCTTAATTATATTAAGAACTTAATGTTATTGCCCCTAAGTAAAAAGGTACAGGTTGGTTGGGGGGTTTCATTCACTTTTGCCAATACTTACGTGGGAAGCTATTTTGTGCAACTAAAGAACCAGTCGTTGACTGTAATTATTATATGCTGCTAACACATCTTTGTTGACAAAAAATAATGAATTACTATAAAGTCTAGTATCTGTATGGTAGTTGTTATCAAATGAGAAAGTGTGCAGAGAATTATAAAATCTATTATTTGATTAGCTTATCATAAGATTCTATGGCTTTATTTAACCTTAAATGTATTCCATAAATGCTAAGTAGTTTAATTACAGACAAACTTAAAAGTACCCCTAATACGTGATGATTTTTAGTTTAGTTTAACTTTGTAATTATTTGTACAATAAAATCTCAGTATTTAGGCAATCTTCTAAACAGAAATTCTTAACCTGGGGTCTACAGGTAAAAATTTTTTTGAGTCGGGGGAGGTCTTGTGAGCATGTAGATCAGCTTATAAATTATCATGTGTGGCTACATCTCTGCTAATGTGCAGGGGATGGGGGGACATCAATTCTATCAGCTGCCCAAAGAGTCTGTGACCCAAAAAATGTTATGCAGTACTTTCCTGCATGAGTGAGCCAAAGTTTCATCAAGACTTTAAATAGCATCTATTTAAGTTAGCCACACTCAAATACAGCCAATGCTTTTATTTTTTAAAAAGCAAATACAAAAAAAAAAAAAAATTTAAGTGTGTGCCTTCTTCATGGTAAAAATCTCTTTAAAAACTAAAGGCTAACAGGATTTTAGATTTTTCTAATCAAGGCTAAGACAACAAAATTCCAAGATGCTGTCTTCATGCTAATGTTCATTTAAAATAATTAAGGACAAAAATATGTAACAGGTAGAAAACAACATTTTCCCTCAAAACCTATCAGGAATTCTTTATCATCTCACAGAGTGTACAGCAGATTGGCAAACCACCATAGATCTCTCCTCTTAAATATGAGGAGGGATCCCGTAACAAAAATATTCGTGGAACATTACTGACATAACCTCATGCAACATGATGCATGGATTGTATCATAGCACTAACAAGGAATCTTGCATCATACTTTAAAAATGAAATCCTATCATTATGTATCACAGAAAGAAAACACAAAGACCATAAAACTCAGAAAATGAGTCTTCAAAAATGCATTTTACTCTTAAAATAGAACTTTGAAGTTCAGAAGCTCATCTTTTTTTTGAGAGAGAAGTTCTGTTTAACAAGAACCTATGAAATTGGAGGTATGCACTGCATACGTCCTCATGAGGCCATATTGCTCCAACTGTCACCCACTTCAGGCTTAAATGCTACTAATGGCAAATAAGAGGAATGAACAACAATTTATGCCTCTCTCATCTGATTAGTATAATACAGAAAACTAAATTGAGGTAGAAATATTTATACCAGTCTGCAATTTTTTAAAACACACAAAAAATTTAAGTACAGATTTTTCCCTTATTTTTCTGTTGTCATTATTGAAATACCTCACAAATTACTGATCAGCAATTGCTAAATTACGATAGTCCTTATTTCTGAATTTATAGCAGCACAACAGAAATCCAACGCATTGTTTCCTACTTCATACCATAACATCTTAGAAGGAAAGCTTTAATTTTAAAATGATCATATTCAGATAAAGACATTCCACAAAAGAAAAAAAAAAAGGGAAGGTAGGCGGGTTAAAAAAATTAATCTGTTAGTGCTAATCTAGAACAGAGAAATAATCAAGAGTTAGATTTCCATGCAGAATGAGTGAGATTCTGCTTAGCACTCTTGTTCAAGAAAATGACCAAATCTAGGGAGTAACTTTGGCAAATAAAAAAATTACATTTACATTTCCTCATCATATGGACCCACAAGAAGAGATATTTCAATCCATGCTTAACAGAAATCATTTATTATTTACCCTACAATACTATCCTATACCAAAAAAAGCAGACTCAAAGACCCTCTCTGCCCTATTTGTGGCCACTAAATTTCAAAGCACAATTTTCTCATGATCTACAGTTTCTACTCCAACTTTAAAAGTTAACATATTTATTAACTTTCAAATACCTTTTCCGAATTTTCAATATTTACATGGTTTAGCTCTTTCCCTCTAATATTTACACTCAATTTTTTTTTAACATTATGATTTAACAATACTTTTTCCTACTAAAAATGCTCAAGGCCATTTTTATCCAAGCCATACTATCATTTTATTATAACTTTTTTAAATCAAAAAGGATGTACCTAGAACCAAAAGACACGGAAATCTGATTTAAAATAAGCCCTCAATAAATAATCTCTCAGGAGTAATATTTAGGATGGCTCACCCAATTTCAATAAAACATTCTGATTTACATAATATTGAATTTCTATTCTTCTATATTGTGCACTTTAATATTCAACCCATTTTCAAATAAAATAAACCTAGAAACATAAAATACTTAAAATTTAAAAAAAGAACCATAAAAATACAAGTCCTTAAATTGCAGATTATACCACTGATGTAACTATTTTATGAAATGTTAGCAAAAATCTCAAAAAAGGTGATTGGATATTAAGCGATATCTCCTTTTTAAAATTTTGTGATTAACAGGACTTTTATTGGTAGTAAACTAGAGCAAACAATCAGAATAATACATATGCAGTATTCAGTACACACAATAAAAGTTAAAGAAATTCAAAACCTGTATAAAACAAAAAACTGGAGGAAAATCATACAGCTTAAGAGATACAGTGGTAAAGGTCCTCTCCATCCTTTGATTACAGCTTGTACTCTGTACCCAATAGAACTTACCGCACTTACTGAAATAAGAAATACAGACTTTTTAGTATTGAGTGTATTTAAGAGGATTAAATACATTTTCTATGAATCTTGCAATGACAAGTTGGTGACCCTTTAGCTGCTAAAGCTAAAAGGAGGGAAGTGGGAAAAGGAAATTAACTAGTATTTTGTAACCATTTTTAATAATTTCTTATTTTCCAAACACTGCTTTTATAACAGAAGTGTTTTACACTTGCACAATATTAATTACTTTATTATACATGGAAGCCTGTGGTAGGCTGATTACACAATAAGACTGCAAACAACCAGTGGTACTTTTCTGACGTCAGAAGAGTACATAAGACTGAA
>CAUYRT010049774.1:0-10745 GCA_963574885.1 Lepilemur ruficaudatus
TATGAAAACACATTTTGAAATGCCCTTGAAATTAGATGAGACCATTTCAACTACATATTTGGATTTTTTCTATTCTGTAAGGTTATATATAATTTAATTTCTACTAAGTATAAAGTGCTTTGATCTCCCTAAGAAAGCCCATTCTTTTTGATTAATTTGTAACTTTTTTCTATAAGATGATTGTGGGGCAGTGGTAAGGGACCTTCCAGGTTATCCATTTTCATATATCTTTGGGAATGACAGGTATGGTTTATTATTTAAAGTGCTTGACATAGCTACGAAACTAAATCCAGGGTGATCCAGCATGGGGCCTCTGTCAATTTAAACTCTGTAACGGCTTACCTCTTTTACCCAACATGATTCAGGGCTGTTTCTGACTAAACCTTTACCCCCAAACATATTTCCTATTGACATGATCTCAAGGAATGGAAAGGACCTGTTGACTAAAAGTATAAAATAACTGGGAAGATAAATATTGCTGTCAGAAGAATTACAAAATGTACATTTGTACAAGCTGCTTCCTGTCTGCAATGTTTTTTCTTCCTTTGGTAAACTTCTACTCATCCTTCAAAACCCAGGTTCAACTGCTCTCTTATCTCTGACAGTTTCTCTAATACCCAAACACAGGAATGTTTAGTCATCTTTGTATTTATGCCCTTGTCTATTTTTATCTGTTACAGCTTTTATCAGTAGAGCAACATGGTTAAGGCCACAGGCTGGGTTTTCACCCTGAATTTACCACTTACTACCTGAAAGATGACCTTACTAACAACCTATCTAACAGAGGAAAATAAACTATCAAACAGAAAAGAAAGTAAGGGAAATAAAGCACATAATTGCTCCTGTAAAGAAAAAACTCACAGGACAACTGCCCTTTGCTGTGATTAAAACACCTGCAGCCTAACTTGTTATCTCTAAGAGTTTTATTTTCATAACCTTGAAGAGCCCTAAGTGGACAGGAGGGGTACGAACTCCCCACTTTGGTTTTCGCCAGCACCAGATTCCAAGGACTCAGATAAAGTCAAGCCTCACAGAGAAAACAAAGAACACCTGCGACAACTTTGCTGCTGCTGCTGTGATCAGTCTGCTGAAGCATAGGGCAGAAAAGCCATTTTTACCCTTTAAAAGCACCAAGCAACTGAAGTCTCTCCTGGTGTGAGAATTCTTTCTCCAACCTGCATCATGAGCTCCCCATCCTAACATTACCTGATACACTTTGGGCAAGTTACTTCCTCTCCAAGCCTCAATTCTCTTGTGTATAAAGTATAAAAGGGCATTATAGAATTGGTGTAAGAATTAAGTAGCGCAACCTAAACATAGTAAGTGCTAGCTTATCCGTAAGCCGTGCTGAATTAACTGTTTATATCTGTCTGCCCTTCTAGACACTGAGTTCCATGAGAAGAGCACTTTCTATTCACTTCTGTAACCCCAGTGGTCCACTGTCCACGTGTTGCTCACATGGCAGGTGCTCAGTGGGTATCTGCTGAGGGAATGGATGAGTAAAAGAATGAAGGAGTGAATCCCATTTGGCAATCTCTTTTTATAGTAAGATTTATCTACATGTACGGTATCTTCAGGAAGGGACAGGTCAATCAATTTTACTGTTTTTTTTTTTAGACTGCAATAAAATAAAACCATAGGAAATTTGTTTCCCCAGGCAATATTTTTAAAGGTTTTAAAAACTGCATGTTACTCCCACACACACCAAATGTCAATATCTGTAATGAGTTTCAGCTAAAAGTTGGCTAAATTATTCTTATCACAATGGGATAATAGCTCCAGAATCATTAAATCAATCAAGTAAATAATATTAATTTAAAGTACTCCATAATTACATATTTACTTGATGTATAATTACACAACATTAAGCAAACATATAATTAGAATTTTTTTAAAAGCATGTGCTCTGTCTAACAGGGGAAAACATGAAAGCATAAACAAAACAAAAAAAAAAATTTAAAAAGGAATTCAATCACTGCAAGCTATTTTTGTAGCTCTCTGGAGTTCATGGCTTCATGCAATAAGCACAACCCCTGGGTGTACGACACCTCACGATGCTGTCTCCAGTGTCCCTGACACCTGGAGCTGCTGAGCATCGAGGACACCATATGGATTACAAGGCTGCCGTGATGCCACCCATTGGGAAAAGAGGCCAAAACATCACTGGCTGGGAGCCATTCCATTTTCATCTCTCCATCGTGCCCAGCACAAGACAAAAATGGGAAGAAGCATCCATCTGCTAAGCCTAAGAGCTAAACGGGCTTTAGGGAATCAGACTAAAATGCCACATCCAGTGTTCGATGAATCTCACACCATTTGGGGAGGACAAGAGTATTTCAGTCAATCATTTATTGTGGTATTTCATTATTATCAATGTTAGTCATAACTACCATTTACTGAATGCTGATTCTAACCAAGACAACTCTATCAAATTTATTCCTTACAACAAACTCACACAAAAAAATTTTAAGAGTATTTCTGAGATAGATACTCTTATTGTCATACCCATTTTACACAAGAGAAAACTGACTCCAAGGACAGGTGAAATGACCTGCCCAGGAAGAAGAGCAGCTGAGATGTGAACCTAGGGTTATGTTTTAAAGTTTAGGCCAGGCACAGTGGCTCATGCTTGTAATCCTAGTACTCTGGGAGGCCGAGGTGGGAGGATCACTTGAGCTCAGGAATCCAAGGCTAGCCTGAGCAAGAGCAAGAACCAGTCTCTATAAAAAATAGAAAAATTAGGCCAGGCGTGGTGGCTCACACCTGTAATCCCAACACTCTGGGAGGCCGAGGCAGGAGCATCGCTCAAGGTCAGGAGTTTGAAACCAACCTGAGCAAGAGCGAGACCCCGGTCTCTACTAAAAAAATAGAAAGAAATTAATTGGCCAACTAAAAATATATAGAAAAAATTAGCCGGGCATGGTGGCGCATGCCTGTACTCCCAGCTACTTGGGAGCCTGAGGCAGAAGGATCACTTAAGCCCAGGAGTTCGAGGTTGCTGTGAGCTAGGCTGACGCCACGGCACTCTAGTCCAGGCAACACAGTGAGACTCTGTCTCAAAAAAAATAATAATAATAAAATAAAATAATTAGCCAGGTGTGATGGTATGCACCTGTAGTCCCAGCTACTTGGGAGGCTGAGGCAGGAGGATTGCTTGAGTCCAGGAGTTTGAGGTTACAGTGAGCTACAAGGATGCCACTGCACTCTAGCCTGGACAACAAAGCAAGACTGTCTCAAAAAAAAAAAAAGAAGAAGAAGTTTAAAATTTGTATATACTATATCATTTCATCTCAATTAAAAAAGTAAAATTTATGTACTCTCCATTATACTATGTTGTCTGATGACTGATTATTAACAATATTTCCATCTTATAATTTGCAGTGGTTACAGCTTCAAGTGATGGCTATATTTTACCAAGGCTAAGCATTCAATTCATGGAGGGCTGCATGACTAGAATGTGGGGATGCCTGGCCAGGGATTGTTTTTCTATCACATTATTTCCTATCCTGATTCTGATGCCTGGTGGCAGAAGGTCAGATGAAGTATGAGCTATAAAGTTACTCCCATATGGTCAACGCCCCAGCCACCACCACCAACCTCGAACCAAAGCAGAAACAAGTAGGAGCCATGGTGACCTCTTTGGTGAGCTCTGGAAGGAAAAGGGGGGAAGACGTTGGCCTTCAATCACGAGCTCTTTAAGAAACCCAAGTTGATAATACATCTTCTGAAAATCAAGTTGTTCTCAAAGGGAAACAAACCCTACAAGATTATGTGGCTTAGAAATAGTCAACAGGAAGGAAGAGTCTAAAAGAAACAGCTAGACTACTGGTTTGTATGCTCCTGACAGGGCTCCTTCACCCCACTGTCCTTCCTGGATGGGCAGAGGAAAGAGAGCCAGAACGACACTGGAATAGCATTAATCAGAACTTAAGGACAGAGCCAGTTTAGATTCAGTGTCCACTCACCCAGTTTTCCATGTACTGCCAGCAGCAACACCAAAAAATGTATAAAGTAGTAGTTGCTGACATTCTGGAGTACGGCCATAAACCTTCAGTGCAGAAACTGAACCCGTGTGTATACCACCCCCCCACACACACACACACAGAGTGGATGGGTACAGTGTGTAGGTTGAGGATAATGAAAAAGGTTTGAGTATAGAGAGTGGTGATGGTTACACAACACTGAATGTAATTAACGCCACTGAATTGTACACTTTCAAATGGTTGAAATTACATTTATGTTATGTATATTTTACCACAATAATTTTTTAAAAGCAAATGGTTAGACTCTCCAAAGCCCCCCAGTGGATCTAAATACAGAGTGGAGTCATGGATCTTTTAAACTCAGATTAAGAACATCTGATTTAGATGATGCACCAGGACTTCACTGTCAGCATCAGTACTTTTATTTCCTCAAGGTGGATATTGTCTGTGAAGAGTCAAAAAACTGAGGTTCCTTGCCTCCGTTGCAGTCCTGAATAGGTATTCCAGCACCTCACTCTGAATGCAGGGCTGGCTGCCATGCATTGTCTTGAGTTGGATCCTCTGCTAAACAGGCTAAACAGAGTCCTACTTTAACATCCTATCACATATGCAAATACTGAGGAAATTGCTATGTGATTATTTCATATGATTCTTGTCAACCAGTGCGGCTTCTATAGCTAATCAAAATACAGAATGACGACCCTCAGCAAAATAAAATCTTCCTGGACACAGCCTATCTCTGCTACCACCTCACCTGTATCTCCAGATATACCAAAAATCATACAAAGCATAAAGTGACTGAGTCCAGGTTTCAAGGCACAGAAATACATGATGCAGACAGAGCCAGACTCTCATGAGTCTATAAATAAAACCAGTTCCCATGTTTGGTCTTTACCAACGCTGGTATTTATGGAAGACTCTGCCATCTACATTCATTAAAATAAGGTTTAATTGCAGACCTAGCATTCCACTGGACTGGAAGGAGGCAGAAACGGTTCCAAGTCCTCATGGACTGGAAGAGGAAAATGAAGAAAACATTTCTAGACCATGCAAACAATGATATGCAAATCAATTTATGGTGTTAGTGCCAGGGAGAGAAAGGCCTAAGAGTTTGAAAAGAGATGAAGCCAAATCAAAAACAGAGCTGACACAAAAACACTAAGGCTTTGGGACTGTCTTCCTGAGATGCAACTGAGGGGTTGAGGGAGGCAGGTCGGAGGATCCAGTTCCATTCTGCAAAATCCTGTTACTGTGTGGGAAGGACGAGAGACGTAGTGAGATCCTGTGTTTCAGGGGAAAGACTTGGAAAAGCCCCATGGCAGGTGGAAATCCTCCCCTTGGCGAAGTCGGGCTAACAAAGAAGGGGTGCAGGGTGTGTGGCATGGGTGGCTTTCTAGGGAGAAGGAGGTGCTCATGCAAAGAGACAGCATGTGGTGGCAGAGGACAGGCTGCGGGCTGTGCACACACTTCCCTGGTTGGAGCCTGGGGTCTCTGGGCAATGAAGAACAGTAACAGATGAAGCTACAGAAGGAGGTAGAGGCCAGATTGTGAAGAGCCTCACAAGACACATTCTGCAATTTGCATAGACAAGAAATGGCCCCACTCCTTTCATTTCTACAAGCCTTACCCAGGCTTGAAGGTCCAGGGGTCACAGCTGTCTCCCTTTACTAATCTCCCTCAGATGCTACTGTAAATATTATTCTTATTTGCCTCTAGAATGTCCCGTGTATTCTCTCCACCTAGGCTTAAGTGCCTTGAGAACACGAACCAAATATTTACTTTATATCTACAGTGTTCAACAATTCTCGGTATACTCATTCTTTTAAGAAACTTTAATTAGCCATGCTGGGCACTGTTCTAGGTATCAAATGAAATAAACGTGGTCTCTGCTCTTCAAGGGCAAGTAAGAGCTGTCCAGGGTAAATGTTCAATATGTAATTCCTGATTCCTTAGATAAAATGTTAAGTCTAATCACAAAATCTTTAGTTACACTAAGAGATGTCTTTCTTTAAAGGTATCTTTATAGAAATTGCTTTTTATAAAGACTACACAAAGAGGCATCTTCATATGCATGAATGCTTCTATTAATGATATTATATCTTTATTCACTTTCGGAGGGAAAATGTTTTAGACTATCACAGATCTTTCAAGATCAAATAAAATTTCAATGAACTGTCGTACCGGATATTTCGCAGTCCTTCAATTATGCAAATGATGGTACTGACTTAGTCTCTAAGAAAAAGCAATTCAAAAGATTTGCATTGAGTTAGAAATAGAATATCCATCCACATTTTTGTTTGATGTTAATTCACTTGCCCTGATTTAGGAATGGAATAAATGGAATAAAAGTTGGAAGGTCAGTTTATTACAGTGGATTTTAAAGAGCTGCATTTATAATCTCCGTTATAGAGTGGCAGTTTAGATCAAGCCAGTTCAGAATGGTTTTGCCAGTGCTTCTCAAAGAATTGTGCCCACAGCAACATCAGGAGCAGCTCCTAGGAAGTTGTTAGAAATGTGGAGTCTCACTCCTGCCTGTCCTACACAGATCAAAAGTCTGTGTTTAACAAGCCCTGCAAGTGATTCTGATGCACATTAAAATTTGAGACTGTTCTTAGAACAGGCTAAAAACCCAGTCTTTAACAAAACTCTCCCAAATCTTATTTAATGTTAGAGCAGGACGGGGTCTTAGAAAGCATACGAACCAACCTTCTTGTGCATTTTACAGATCTGGAAACTGAGGCCCAGAGACTATCAATAGTAACTGGAATTTGGAGCAAAATGTGTTCCAGCACCAAAGCTGAGATCCTAGAAACATAACACTGTCAGCCAGCTATCATTCTGCACATTTGAAATCAAGTTTCACTTTTAAAGGTCCATGTATTGAAAGCCCTTTCTATTTATTAATAGACCCAGACCAAGACACAATCGTATCTAACGGCTAAGTCAAAAATACTTGAAGATGCTCTCAAGACAGAAAAAGCCTGAACTTAGCAAGTAAATCAAGAATTCAGTAGCCACAAATATCAGGTTTGGTATCAGATTAAAACCTAAGCCAGCTCAAATAGTTTCTTAACCAGCTTGAAACTAGGAATATTTCTTTGCCTAGTTCAAAAAGTTCCTTAAAAGGATCATGCAGAGTTTCCAAGTAACACTTTCAGCTCAGGGTAACAGTTAAGAACACAAGCCTTAAGCCCCTCGGGCAAGTTACCTTTCCTCTCTGTGCCTCAGGTTCTCCATGTACCTCAGAGGACTGTTGAGATAGTTAAATGACATACTGCATGTAAAGTTTTCAGCACAGTGTAAATGCTCTATAAATCCTGGCTGCTGCTCCCACTATTAATATTAGGAATAGTATTACCAACCTACAGTGTGGACTGTTTATATGCTACCCTTCACTTATGAAAGAGGCACCTTTACTGATGTTAGAAATATATTTCCATTAATACTGGTGTTTCTGTTCTGCTCTAGCCACCACTGCCTCATCTTGATGCCCAAGTAGCAATATGAAAAGGTCAAAGGCCTTGGTATTACAGTATAAGGTTAGCCAACTGCCTTAGGTAGCATTTTAATCTCCACCTCGAGCCTCACGAATCAGGTGCCAAGGAGCAGCCACAAACAGACCTGAGACCCCAGCTTAGATGGTATTTCACTAACAGACACATTTTCCTGTAAATGTCCTCACCCAAGGAAAATCTTCAGAATATCTCTTAACTGCCTAATAAGTATTTTGTGGATAGAAATGTCCAGAGTGTTATAGCTTTCCAGCTTCATAACCTAAGGGAAAGGCTCTGAGGATCTCTTGTAGGTGAAAAAATACCCTGTTATGTCTTCAACAGTGCAATCCCAGGGCTAAAATTCCTTACCCGGCTGTGAAACTTGGCAGTTCGATAAGACTTAGGTGACAGATTGTACACCGTGTAGTGGTCAAGATGTCTGGAATCCAAAAAGCTCCGAATGTCATCAACCTGATTCCTGAATCCTATGTCGACATTGTCCAAAGGAAAGGACATCACTAGAAGTCACATAGAAAGAAAACAGGTTAAACAGGTCTGCTGTTGCAATGGGCAGCAATTGAAAGAAAGTTGAGCTAAAGAGGAGTTAATAAACATGAGAAACTTACCAATAATTCTGGAGGTAACATAAGTGAAGTCTAAATCTCCCTTTGTGTAGCTGAAAGTGAGAAAAGAAAGGACATTCATGAAAATGATCCAACTATGCCAAGATGGTTCTCTTTAAATCACCTGTACTCATGAACTGGCACACTTCTGTCTAGTGGGCATATTTTCACTCCCCTCTAACCCTTCTCTCTAAAAAGGACGCATCATCAAGAGAAGACAGCCCACAACTTCAGGGGTATGAATATGCCACTCCAACTGGTGCATCCCAATGCCCTTGTAGATGCCACTTCATGAAAAGAATCAATCTCAGAATGGAAAACATTGCTTATTTTTAACACTGATTGTTCCAGCCTTTTTGCCTGCATGGAAATATCTCCCATGATTGTAAGCCACTAAGGCGTAGGGAAGAAGTGATTGAGAAAGAATAAATGATACCCCTTTTCTGCCTACCAGGCCCTGGTTGGAAATTAAAAATAATGTATCAGACTTGACATTTGAATTTATGATCTAATATAGCATATTATAAATTACAGTGACCTTAGAATTTTCTAACACCTAAGAATAAAAAATAATTCATATGGCCTGCTTGTAAGAAGTTTCATACAGTGAAAGAGCAGAAAACTTCTCCCACTAAATGAATTTTAAAGGGATAGTAGGGTACGAAAACAATGTTCTGTTTTGATTACAACCCACAGGTACTGCTTATTCAGATTGCATGTGCATTATTAGCTCTTCAAACCACCCAAAGACACAAAGCCTATCAGAGTATAACACTAAAACTTAGAAAGGTTAATTAACTTGCCTTAGGCCACATGGTTACTGCATTAGAACCCAGGATGTTTGATTCTAAAATCAGGGGTGGCAAACACTATAATATAACAATGAGCTGAGTCTTCCCAACCTGTGCTTGAATTTTCTAAAGGACTCAACTTGATGGCTTCAATGACATTCCTCAGCTGATCAGATCCTATGCAATTATATCACAAAATGGACACCCTTTGTGCCAGATAAGCATTTGGCAGGTAACCAGATCCTTTGAGGGCACAGGGATCCACTAACTTAACCAGGAAGAAGGTGCATACCTGGTAACAGATTGTATAACTCTAGAAGATGTGTCTTTGAGGGTATCTTTCAAGTTGTCCTTTAAGTTACTAAAGAGCCTCCCTGCACCTCCTTTTACCATGTCAAAGAGACCTCCCCCATAGCTGGGCTCCATGTCTGGAGATGAGGCACCTGCCAAGGAAAAAGAGAAAAGGAGGTGATAGCACAGAATACACCGGAAACCAATCCCTCTTCGTTCCTGAAACATACACAGGCTGTCTCTGGGCGTCTGGGACAGATGTTCCTGGGAGTTATGTCCTGCTTGCAGAACGCACTGACTCTGAGTTGCAGCAATGCTGCTGGTCCTCTGCTGAGACTAAAGTCAGTTCCTCACTGAGTCCCAGGAACAGAAGCCTCCAGAGCTGCACTGCCCAATACTGCAGCCACTAGCCACATGTAGCAATTGAGCATTTGAAATATGGCTGGTCCAAATTGAAATGTGCTGTGAGTATAAAACACAACACATTTCAGACTTGCTGCAAAAAAAAAGAATGTAAAATACCTCAGGATTTTTATATTGATTACATGTTGAAATGATGATATTTTAGATTTACTGAATTATATAAATTATACCATGAAAATTAACTTCACCTGTTCCTTTTAACATTTTTAATGTGGATACCAGAAAATTTTAATTACATATGTGGCCTGCATTACACTGCTTTCAAACAATGCTGGTCCACAGAGCAGCCAAGGAAGAGCAGTAGTCAACTTCAGTGAGTCCAGGGCCCTCCTTTGCCCTTTGATGGAGCTGACTGTGTTAGAAGCCCCAACCTATGGCTGTGCCTCTAAGCAATAGTACATTTTCATCATGAAAAACCCCTTCTGAAGAAAGTTAATAACAGCTTTTAGGTCTTAGGATGCATGGCGGTCATTAGTGTTATTTGTCAAATATGCCAGGTTCTCTTTCCTAACAACTCCATAAAATTGTGCTTTCTGGTCCCTTATGCTTTGCTCAAGTCCAAGGCTGTTCAGTCTCAGCACTACTGACATTTGAGGCCAAATATTTCTTTCCTATGTGTGTGTGTGTTGAGGGGGGCTGTCCTGTGCATTGCAGGGTGTTTAGGAGCAACCCTGGCCTCTATTCACTAGATGCCAGTAGCATCTGCTCCCGACCTGCCACCCTTGAGTTGTGACGACCAAAAATATCTTCAGACATTGGCAAATATTCCCTGGGGGGAAAACCCCTGGTTGGAAACCATTGCTTTAGCCTATGATATGTGAGTGGATGTGTTGTGTATCACTTCCAGACACAACATTAAAAACTGTTAGGCCGGGCGCGGTGGCTCACGCCTATAATCCCAGCACTCTGGGAGGCCGAGGTGGGCGGATCACTCAAGGTCAGGAGTTCAAAACCAGCCTGAGCAAGAGTGAGACCCTGTCTCTACTAAAAATAGAAACAAATTAATTGGCCAACTAAAAATATATATAGAAAAAATGAGCCGGGCATGGTGGCACATGCCTGTAGTCCCAGCTACTCGGGAGGCTGAGGCAGGAGGATCGCTTGAGCCCAGGAGTTTGAGGTTGCTGTGAGCTAGGCTGA
>CAUYRT010049775.1:0-21087 GCA_963574885.1 Lepilemur ruficaudatus
CTAGAATGTGAGGACACTATTTAATGGTGTTAATTTTTCTATCAAATCTAATTTTCAGGCACATACAAATATGGGTAAATCAATATGTGGGCTTCCAGGTTAAGAGAGCATCATTTTGATTCTAAAGTTATGCAAAGTACAAACTAACCCTAGCACAAATGAATGAAAAACAAGGCATTGCTGGAGGGCTTCTTAAGGGTGAAAGACCCAATTACGAGACAGCAGAAGATTCTAAGACTGCCAGCAAAATAAAAGCTGCATTTAAAAGGAAATAACAAGAGTCCTACTTAAATTATGGGTTCATTGCAACAGGTGATTCCCATTCTCCAAGCCCACTTTGTATAATATGTAGTGACCAGCTATCCAATGAAGCCATGAAACCTTCAAAACTGCTTTGCCACATGGAAACCAAGCGTCCTGTATTAAAAGACAAGCCTTTAGAGTTTTTCAAAAGAAAAAAAAATGTGAACCCAAAGAACAGAAGCAATTACAGAAGGCCACCACTTCATGAAATGTGTTTGCGCTGAGAGCATCATTCTTAGTGGCTAACCACATTGTTAAAACTAAGAAGCCCTTTGCTATTGGTGAAGAGTTGATCCTGCCTGCTGCTAAGGGCATTTGTTGTGAACTTTTAGGAGAGGCTGCAGTTCAAAAGGTGGCATATGTTCCTCTTTCAGCTAGCACCGTAACTAGAGGAATTGATGAAATAGCAGAAGATATTGAGGCATGGTTGCTAGAGAGGATTAATGAGTCACCTTGGTATGAAATCCAGGTTGATGAGTCTGCCAATGTTGACCACGAGGCAACAATGCCTTGTTTTGTGAGATGTATTTTTCAGAAGGATGTGCACAAAGGTAAGTTATATGCACTTTTGTTGCCAACCAAAACCACAGCTGTAGAACTATTCAAGTCTGTGAATGATTACCTATCAGGAAAGCTAAATTGGTCATTTTGTGTCAGGATAGGCATGGACAGAGTGGCTGCCACGACTGGACAGCTTTCAGATTTCACTACTCAGGTCAAGAAAGTCACTTCTGAATGTGAGTCAATGCACTGTGTCATCCATAGGGAAATGCTGCCTAGCTGAAAAATGTCTCCTGAACTAAACAATTTTTTCAGGATGTGATTACAATTATCAGCCACATTAAAGTACATGTCCTTAACTCACATCTGTTTGCACAGCTCTGTGAGGAGGTAGACACAGAGCACACACGTTTTCTCTTACACACAGAAGTGAGATGGCTTTCTAAAGGTAGACCACTGGGCAGAGTTTTTGAGTAACGAGCACCACTCCAGAGATTTCTTTTAGAAAAACACTCACCACTGGCAGCACATTTCAGTGACACAGAATGGGTCACAAAACTTACTTGTGTGACATATTAATTCTGCCCAAGGAACTCAATCTGTCACTTTAGGGGAGAATGACAACTGTGTTCAAGTCGGCAGATAAAGTAGCTGCATTCAAAGCCAAACCGGAATTACGGGGTGATGAGTGAACATTGGGGTTTTTGACATGTTTCAAACATTAACAAAGATTTTGAAAGAGACTGAGCCAGGGCCTTCTTTCTCCCAGCTGGTGCATGATCACTTATCTCAGCTTTCAAGAGTTTGAGCATTACTTCCCAACCACAAAAGACCCCCCAGACTGGGAGGGAATGGATTTGTGACCCATTTGTAAATAAGCCAGGTGAACTGACTTTGTTCATGCTAGAATAAGATCAACTGCTTAAAATCCCAAATGATGGCCTTAAAAGTATGTTTGAGACAACTTCAAATCTCCATATGTTCTGGATTAAAGTCAAGGTAGAATATCATGAGATTGCCACAAAATCACAAAAAATCCTACTTCTATTTCCAACATCCTATCTTTATGAAGCAGGATTTTCTGCAGTGACAGCAACTAAAACAAGATTACAGAGTATACTGGACATAAGCAACACACTTAGAGTGTCACTGTCTATTATCACCCCCAGAGGGGCCATCTAGTTGCAGGGAAACAAACTCAGAGCTCCCATCAATTCTGCATTATGGTGAGTTGTATAATTATTTCATTATATATTGCACTGTAATAATAGAAATAAAGTACACAATAAATGTAATGCACTTGAATCAACCCCGCTGCACCTCCCACCCCTGTTCCATAGAAAAATTGTCTTCCATTGAACCTGGTCCCTGGTGCCAAAAAGGCTGGGGACCTCTGTTTTAGAGGATGTACTAAATTGGCATGAATAACCATGCAAATATAATAATTTGTTAATTCAACACACATTTATGGTGCACTTGCCATATAAAGCCGTGACTACATGTGAGTAACATGATTGAAAACCCATAGAAAGCTATGCAGAAGTTTTCTGGAGTACAATTTCATCATTAAGGGCCTGGGTTGGCTCCTAAAATCAGAAAACAGCTGGTGTGGCTTCAACTGGTCTGACATTTAGCAAGAAAACAAAGCACATCTGTAGATTTGAACTTCTTAGGCAATATTTGTGAAGCCATTAAGTATGAACACATTCAGGTGGAGTTGAAAAGAAATGCTAGAAAATTCAGGAAGATATAGAGCGGCAAAGGAGATTTGTTGCTGTACTACCTCAAGACTGTTTCTTCAAACATCTTATGTATAGCATGTTGCAGTTGAGCCTGTGGACAGGCCAGATACATCTAAAGAAAGAGAGTGGAAGTTTTGGAGAAATCAGTATGGTCAATATGTTTCATGCTCTTATCTACCATGTGACAATGACTTATAATCATAACTCTTAGATCTGTCCAGAACATGGAAGAAATCACTTAAAAACCGTTAACTTTTAAAATATAGTATGTCTGTGACCTTTGCAATTTGTCTATGTGTTCATTTATTCATGATCCTTTGACAAATCACCACCATAATTGAGAATATTTTTACTTAGTTATTCATCACTTCCTTTAAAAAAAAGGGCAAATAAACAAACTTTGTCTTTCATATTATAAACTGTAAGTGCTTTTTAATTGCCTAATAGAATAATGGCCAATCTCTAAATTATATTAATAAATCACAATTAGAATTGCATGGCTGATAATATCATAATTGATCTTTCAATTTTGTGTAACACCCACTCTTGGAAAAATGGAACTCTTTAGAAACTACCACTATATTTAGTTCAAATATCAAAAATTGAGCACTAGAATAATTTTCCTCTGAAAATAACAACTCATTAACATAATTTAATGCTTAACTCTATATGTACAAAATGCATCAACAATATGCACGGGGAAAAGGAACCCTATTCAGTAAATGGAGCTGGGAAAATAGGATAGCCACATGCAGAAGAATGAAACAGGACCCCTATCTCTCACCACTCATAAAAATTAATCAAAATGGATAAAAAATTTAAATGTAAGGCTTGAAAGCATTATAATTCTAGAAGAAAATGTAGGGAAAACTCCTCTAGGTATCAGCCTAGGCAAAGAATGTATGACTAAGACCCCAATGGCAATTACAGCAACAAGAAAAATAAATAAGAGTTGATTAAATTAAAAAGTTTCAGCACAGCGAGGGAAATCATCAACAGAGTAAACAGACAACTTAACAGAGTGGGAGAAAATATTTGCAAACTATACATCCAACAAAGAACTGATATATAGAATCTACAAATAATTCAAACAAATCAGCAAGAAAAAAACCAAATAACCTCATCAAAAAGTGGGCAAAAGACATGAACAGAATTTTTTCAAAAGAAGATAGACAAATGGCCAGCACACATATGAAAAAATTCTCAAAATCTCTAATCATGAGGGAAATTCAATTAAAATCACAGCAGCAATAGCACTACTAGACATCTACCCAAAGGAACAAAAGACATTCTATAATAAAGAAATTGGTACTCGAATGTTTATAGCAGCGCAATTCACTATTGCAAGGATGTGGAAACAACCCAAGTGCCCATCAATCCATGAGTGGATTAATAAAATATGGTATATGTATGCAATGGAATACCACTCAATTACAAAATGCAATGGTGATCTAGCACCTCTTATATTATCCTGGGTAGAGCTTGAGCCCATCCCTTGAAGTGAGGTATCACAAGAATGGAAGAATAAGCACCACATGTACTCGCCATCAAATTGGCACTAACTGATCAACACTAAGGTGCTCACATGGTAGTAATATTCACTGGGGCTCGGGGAGGTGGGGATGGGTAAACTCACAATTAATGGATGCCGTGAGCATTGTATGGGAGAAAGGCATGCCTCTAATCCTGGCTTGGGTGAGGCAAAGACATAACATGTAACCAAAATGTTTGTACCCCCATAATATCCTGAAAAAAAAATTGCAGTAAGATATCACCTTACCCTTGTCAGAATTGCCATTATTAAGTCAAAAAACAATAGATGTTTTCATGGATGTGGTGAGAAGGGATTGCTTATACACTGTTGGTGGGACTGTAAATTAGTACAACCTCTACGGAAATCAGTATGGAAATTCCTCAGAGAATTAAAAGTAAACCTACCATTTGAAGACGCAATCCCACTGCTGGACATCTACCCAAAGGAAAAGAAGTCATTACATTAAAAAGATACCTGCATCTGAATGTTTATCACAGCACAATTCACAACTGCAAAGATACAGAATCAAACTAAGTGCCTATCACCTGATGCTTGGATGAAAAAATGTGGTATATATACACCATGGAATACCATTCAGCCATAAATAGGAAGGAAATAATGTCTTTTGCAGCAACTTGGATAAAACTGGAGATCATTAACCTAGGTCAAGTATCTCAGGAGTAGAAAAACAAATGCTACATGTTCTCACTTATAACTGGGAGCTAAACAAAGGATATATATGGTCATAAAGTGGTGTAATGGACATTGGAAACTAAGGAGAGAGGGAAGAAAGGAAGCAAAGGATAAAAAATTACCTGTCAGGTACAATGTGCACTATTTTGGTGACAGGTACACTGAAAGCCACAACTTCAGCATTATATAATTCATCCATGTAACAAAAAACACTTGTATCCCCTAAATCTAATGAAATAAAAATAAATATTTTTAAAAAATCATCTGCTTGAAATTTTCTTCAGAGTCCTGAAAATTTCTTCTTTCTCTTATATTCCTCCTCTACCATTTGTTTTTGTTTTTGTTTTGTTTTGTTTTACTCATTTTATTTTCTTTGTACCATCTATGCATGTATGTTCTTTTCTGCTTAATACTAATACTTGAATAGAGGAAGATTTGTTTGTATCTCTATGTGCTCAACAAAAATATTTGAGTTTGAGGAAGTAGTTTGGAGGATGAAAAGGTAGCTGGTAGGTTCAATTTTTAAAAATTTTTGACTAGATTATCTCACATCATGTGGATCTTCTTTCAATGAAGTCCTATTTGTCCCTGCACTTTGGGAGCTCCTTTTTGGAAGACTACATCCACTAGGTGGGAGATAATCATGCCTCTAAACTGCAGTCAGAGTACTCTCTCTCTCTGCTGATTTACAGTGCATTTCTCATGCTTCAACTGACTCTGGAAAGCAATTACAAAGTCATTGACACTTGATCTCTTTTCCCTCATGATCTCACCTCCAGGCCATTTTTCTTGACTATACAGAAAAAGTACATGTCAGCCTTACTATATATCTGTGATATGGGGATGGGTCAAAATAAGAAAGTTCCTCCTATTTTCCATGGCCATCTAGTCTGTAAACCTAAAAAGCTTAATTGTCTAGTTTTTCTTTTTCCTTTCCTTTTCAAGACCATTTCACTTAGCTTTATTCTAATTTTTAACCAATTATTTTAGATATTTGACAGATATTAGTGAAACTTATTCTTTATAATTATATCACTTGTAATTTAGTTGAATATGGAGCTTTGTTGTATTTGTTGTGTGTTTGCTTTTAGAAAAATACAGAAAGACTAGAATAAAAGTGTCTATATTCTTCAGTCTTTACTCAAATATTTCATATAGTAATTTTAAGATCTTATTTTAATATAACTGTAAACTGTATTTGTTGTCAGACTCCATCTGTTATATTTTATGAATATGACTATATCCATCTTTGTAAACTATGAGGAGAGTAATGTGATATTAATCCATACGCATACGTAAAACCTATAATTTTCCTATTCTCTAATCTTCTCCTTAAGTCCTTAAAATGCTATAGAGTTTAGCATACATTTTTTGAAATTAGTAGCAATTCACAGGCGTCTTTTCTTTTTTGGATAGGGTATATTCCGTCTAACTTCCTTCCACCTCTTCTGTGTTATGGTGAAAAGAAACTGTAAAAATTAGCTCTTTAAAATTTCTGCCAATAATTAACTTTATTTCGATGTTCTTATTTACTTAATTACAGGTTGTTATGGAGATATGTAGCAATTGTTTGATAATAGGCACACAGTTTCCCTATCCCTCAATTTTTTGAAACATCATTTACCTAAAAATCAGGGAAAGAGTTATCAGAGAGTTTTATGAATCTTAATTTTAAAAACTGAAAGTTATTAAAAGTTATTGTTACTGTGGTTGGAAAAACTCACCTCACTTCCAGTTCCTCCAAAGCATCTTCCTCTAAGTAACCACTGACATAATAATTACAGGCAGTGGAATCATTGAGGGATATGGACAACCACTGCCTTCGGGCCCACTGCGGACCATGCACACTTTGTAAGCTGGAAGACTATATTGCAAGGTGCACAGAAAAGCACCATAACTGTGCTGCAACTCCCAACATACCACCTTTAAAACTACCAAGACATAAGACATATTAATAACTTCACTTGTTTCTATGCATTTGCAGTTAATTTTATCCTCTGTTTTTTAAATGTTTTAACTAGAAATTTAAAAGCAGAAATCAAAATGGAGGGAAAATATAATATTTCCTCATATTTTCATTGTTTATATTCAAGAGTGATCATCATATTGACCATCTTACTTGTTCTACTTTTTGTATTTTGCAATTGTGCTGGCATATTTTAAAGTGTGGTGAAGACTATGTCATTTTTCCTATAAATTCCTCAGTATGAATAGCTAACTGATAAGAAATTTAACTTATAAAACAACCATATTTATCACACACCAATAACTAAATCATATAATTTTTCCCACAGTTCTCCCTCTTATCTATGTCCCTCACCTTAGTTTGTATCACCATTATTCTATCTAGTTATTCTATCATCATTATTCTATCTGCAACCCATGCGAACTAGATTTTTCCTCTAGTATCATTTTTCTCTTACCTATTTCTTAAAGGGCAGCAGTTGTGGTCTTTCGAAAAGCAAATCTGATCATATTAGTCCCAAGGTTAATAACACTTAGGAGTTGTCTATAACTTTCTGAATAATGACCCAATTCTTTAATATGTTTCATATGGTCTTTCATAACTTGGGGTTCCTGATTACTTCTCCTGCCTTATCTTACAATTGATTTGATTTTAATGACAGCTTAACTGATATTTTCTCTGATATTAGCTCCCACATGTTTATATATACTATTTCTAGGCTGAAATAATCATCTCTCATTCTTTGTTAGCCCTTCAGGTTTAACTTCTATATCCCTTCCTCCGGAATATATTAACTGGTATCCCAAGTTCGGGTTATCTATCCTTTCCAAATGCTTTCATATCACTCCGTAATTACCTTGTCACTTACTACAATGCAAGTCAAGATCATTCTTGAGTTGAGTGTCATTCTTTTTACCTTATAGCTGATTAATTAGTAGACTTGGTTGATCTTACCTTCAAAACAATTTCAATATGTTCAGTTCTCTACATATTTACGCTACTAACCTAAGAAAATAACTCTATGTTATGACTTAATTCCTGATAGCTTGGCTTTATTTCTTGCTTTAATTCTACAGATATTATCCACAATATTATTTTTTAAATATCAAGAAAATATCACTATCAGGGTATTTTAAAATCCTATGATTATTGATTAGTCTTGGAATAAATTACATTTTTCCCATGTGACCTTTGTAGCCTTTGCCTAACCCTCCTACTTTATCATTTTATGTCACTGTTCCTTTCTCTGATAGGGATTTTATGTCACTGTCCCTTTCTCAAACCACACAAGTTTTGTTTGTTCCTGAAAACTGTTGAAGTGACTTTTTGCTCAATCTCAGGAAATTGTTGATCCTGCTTCCTCTCTCTAAAATATTCTTCTAACTACTTTTACACAGATGACTCCTTCCTATCTTTTGAACTAAATTTTATAATCAAGGAAGTCTTCCTGGAATTCTTTCATTTTTCTCAATAGCATTATATATTTGTGGCCTATTAAATTTGTTGACTAAAATATAATCAGCTTTTCTTTGTAAGTATTCTGTGGGTCCTTAAAAAGAAGGTATGAGCTCTTTTATCAGGGGTCTGGATTTGTATGATTCTCAAGAAAAAAAGAGACAATACGATGTGTAGAAAGAGATTTACTATAAGGCATTGGGACACACAATGATGGAGGGTGACGAGTCCAAAATCTTCTGGGTGAGCTGACAGGCTGGAGACCAAGTAGAACTGATGCTGTAGTTCCAGTTCAAGACAAAAGCCATCTCCAGCCGTTGAAGGCTGGAGACGTCAAAGGATTGATGTTCCAGGTCAAGCCTGAGGGCTTCTTGTTGAAGAATGCCCTCTTAATTGGGGAAGGTTTTGCCTTTTTGTTCTATCTGGGTCTTCAGCTGATTGTATGAGGCTAATCCACATTTTGGAGGGCAATCTTCTTTACTCAAAGTCCACTGATATAAATGCTAATATCATCCAAAAAACACTCTTAGAGAATCATCCAATGTAATGTTTGATCAACTATCTGGGCACTATGGCCCAGCCAAGTTGACACATAAAATTAACCATAGCAACGTCCAATTTCCATAGTTATATATAGGATCTTCTTTACGTATTATAGTCATGTGGTTTACATCTTCTTTACCCATGTTGCTTTTTCTTTACTTTTTTCATCTTACATTGAAAGAGGTGTATTGAGACATCTATTGTTACTATGTTCATTTTTTTCTGTTGCATCTCCTATAGTTTGGGATTTATGAAAATTGGGAATTTTCTGTTTTTTAGATAAATAATTATTAATATTCACTGTATAAAAATATGACTGCTTTTTTTGTAGCCTATGCCATAAAATCGTCCTCGTCTCATTTAATGATACAGTCTCAACTTTACCTTGTGAAATATCAAGCATATGATGCCTACTTTTGTTTATATGCATTTCCCTTATATAGATTTGACTGTTATTTTGTTTAGCCTTTCAAATATCTTTAAGTGTATCACTTCCATACCGAATGCTGTTAGATTTTGCTTTGATAGTCAATCTGAAAATATGTTTCTTTTAATAGATGAGTTGAGTCTATTTAATCAACATGATTAATATTTTTTACATCTCATTTCTGTCATATAATTTACATTTTATTTATTTGTAATCCGGTCTATATAGCTTTTTGCTATGTGTTGGTTCTTCTTTAGGAAAAAGGTATACTCCTTGTTATTAGAAAATGTTTGTATTTTTATTCTAATGTTTATACTTATACTAACAATTTTATAAAATATCTTTTTTCTTCTCTTTTTAAATAGTGTTTGTTTTTCTGAAAGTATTTGTGTTAACCTTTTTTCTAGCTATTTTGGTTGTTTGAAGGTCATTTAGTAGTGTATTCTCAGGAAAGCTCAAAACTATTATATGAGCCTTTCATGTCAATAGGAGGATGTCTGTGGTCTTCAAATTTGAAAATGAGTGCATTTGGCTACACCCTTGGCTCACAGTTTATTTTCTTGGATATCACAAAAAAGTTACTTTGTTATATTCTGGCATGAAGTACCATGTTAAAAAGTATGGTAACATACCACATTTTTTGTTCATTTCATTTTATTTTTTATAATTGTCTTGATCTTTTTGTCTGCCTACAAAGACTACTTAATGTTCCCTTTCAACATTTACCTCATTTAAAAAAAATTTTTAGTGATTTTAGCTTTTAGTATTTTTTCTAAATACAATGTTCGTATAGCATTTTAGTATTACTTTCATTTCTCACATTTCTATTATATGCTATATATGTCTTCTAAAAAAATTACATTGTGCCTTCTATATTTACTTTTTATTAATACATTTTTCTTCTTTTGCTTTTAATTTTTCTTAAGAAATTTCTGTGGCATTTTTGAATGCTGTTTTCCTTCTCATTCATCTTATTTTCTAAAATGTTGCTTTTTATGCTTCTATTTCTAATTCTACCGTGAGTTCAGTCACTGAGTTTCTGAGTATTGCTAATTCTGATTTACTTCTCTGACATACATCATGAAGTCTTTCTAAGCCCTGTCAGTACAATCTGAAAAATTAAAGTAAAATTTATGTTGTGTTTTCTTTGTGAGCAAATATAATATTTTCTATGTGTTTTCACAATCTCTAAGCATAGCATCAGCTCCAAATTCTTCCCAGGATTCAATTTCTTACAACAAACAGGCATGAGTTTTACAATGGTTCTTTTGCTTGGTCAGTTTCATGAGAATCTAATTGTGCTGGAATTTTTAAGGGAGGCATACATAAAGATAGATTTTGTAGGTTCATAGCTGTAGTAGTCACTGTTATGCATTTTTCACAAATCAGTTAAAGAAATGATCTCAAATAATTTGAGACTGCATGACTCTTTTACACTATTCAACTGTTTTAGATTTTCTCTTTATTTTGCCCCTTTTGGTTTTTTGTGCTTAGTTTTCTTCTATTCCCAGCAGTTCTCTTTAATGTGAGAGAGCTTCACACATTGGTTCTCCAAGTTCACATAGCCCAGGTCGACCCATTGCTTCTTCTGTGTCCTCTGGCACATGTCCCTGAGGCTGCCTATGATTTGCTTCCACCCAGCCATATTTTGAGGTTCCTAAGGACATCATATTACAGAAGATTGCAGATATCGGCCATGGGTTTTGTTGTGCTACTGGAAGAAACCAAAATATTTCACACCAAAATATACTTCTTTGACATATTTTGAGTGGTTGTTCAGAAGGCCTGCAAACAAAAGTAATCCTACAAAGTTGTCTCTTGTAAGGGAGATTTGCATCCATAGAGAAAATCTGCATTGATTTAGCCAGACTTCCTCTGAAGCCTTCACTTGTCCAGATCTAGGAAATGTTGACTGAAAGTCTCATACCTTTAAAGGTTTAAAAGGAACATTTACTATCTATTGTCTCTGAGAGGTACCTGTATGGTTTCATCTACACAACAAAACCACCTTGGCTAACCAGATCTCCTCTTCGTTCCATAACCTGTCTTGCAATTACGATGATTTACCTCCATAACCTGTATTTGACCATGCTCTGAGCCCCGGGTTGTGCTGTAAGCTCAAGATGGTATATAAGCTTCTGAATCCCATTGGGCGTTTGGAATAATCACTCTGTGATTCTTTCCCATGCACATTAATAAATTCATATGCTTTTTATCTTATTAATATGCCTTTTGCCAGTTGATTTTGCAGTGAACCATCAAAGAGTAAAGGAGATGTTTTCTCTTGGCCCCTACATTTCCCTGGTTTATTGGCATATTTTTATGGGTCATTTTATATCATTCACAGCTATGCCAAAGCTGCAATTTTCTCATAATCCAGTATATTTTACAATCACTCAACATCTATTTATTAGAGTGTCCATTAGTTGCTAAGTACTTGAAATAGGTTGTGGAAATAAAAGTTAAATATTTCTTTGTTTCACAACTTATATTTAAGAAAGGAGAAGAAAACAAATGTAAAAAAATAAGTCATATTGTTTATAATAGGAAAATAAGTGCAACAAAAAGAGGCAAAAGGAGGTCAAGAAAGGACATCATGAGTAAGCAATGGTAGTAACTTTGAAATTTTAATAAATATAGTTAGAATTGAGCTCATTCTATCTCAATATGTAAAAATAATCATCTCTATATATTTATATAGAGGATAATACTCATATTTCATATGAAGATAGAGTATGTGGGATAACTGGAGATCCTGGACCCAATCAGGTCAGGAGGCCAAAGTAGTTAAAACAAAGAAAGTGGCAGGGGGCTGGCCACCCTCTTGCAGAGCATGACTGAGACCATGCCAACCTTTATGGAAGACTGCCCTGTTATACCTGGTGAAGCACTGCGTATCCCCAAGTTAGTGTTTTTGTTTGTGTTTGCCTATATAACCACTTGCTGTTTCTGGGTGGGGTGCAGATAATTGTCTGACCTGCCGCCGCAGGTGCCTTGGCATGTAAATCTCCTGAATAAACTCATGTCTCCACTCTGGTCCTCCAGTTTTATTCTTCCATATGGGTTCATGTTATGTGGAGGCTTTAAAGACCCTTAACTTGTAGAGCAGTGTAGGATAGTAATTTTCCATGCATGTGTTTGTTTCCCCATGGAATGAAGTATAGAAACTAATAGAGTTATACGTTTCATGAGTTTTGGGGAATTTTTTTTTATAGCACTAGTGATAATTGGGTTGAACGAGATTAACTTGATGACAATAACAATTTTCCTTTTATCTTCTACAGAAAACTGCAAATTTACATCGATTATTTTTGTAATAAAGAGTCACATTGGTTTAATCATGTGGAACTTTCGAATGATACAGGCAAAATTTTATTAAAATTTGAAATTTTGGAACATACTTCAAAAAAGAACATAGTTAGGAACCAAAATATGCTACCTTGAAAATCACTGTGAATGAAAGTCACTCAATAATCAAATAAATTTCAGAATTGTCATTTCCTTCGACACAGTCAGAAAACTGCAGGGTTTTTTTTGTGTGTGTGTGTGAGGATTTAGACTGTAAGAAAAATAACTACAGCCATGAATTATAATTTCTTAAATTTTATGTTATTATTTAGGAATAAGATACAAACGTATATACACTGAAAATTTGCTGCACTTTGTGTTAGATTGATGCTGATTTGTAACTGTCAAAATGGAGTTCAAATCATGATTCTTTACTGAAATATAAGCATATAAGTGGTAAAAAATCTTTATAAAAATAAAGATTTAATATATTAATTAGATGAGGTAGCACATTAAAATGGTCTTATAAATGTTGATTAAGTATTGACGAGGAAAAACACCATCTTGCTATTAAGTCTAGTTTAGATGCTTAATTTTATAGATGAATGTAGCATGCTATATCCATGCCCCAACCCTTTTACTCTTAAGGACCAATCTTATCTCTCATGATAATACCTGGAAATACCGGGTACCCATTTTCCAGCTTCGCTTGACCAGTTCTAGTCAATAAGACATAAAAGCAGAACTCCTGACATGGACTTTTGGGAAATATTTTCCTTCTTGATAAATACAGAGATGTGAGGTGAATTCATGCACATCCTGACACTTCCCTCAGTTGACCTAAGATGTAATGTGTGGTACATGTACAGCCATCATAAAAAAAAAAAAAGATGAAACTAGCATGAGAAAGATAACAAATCATTTAGGGAGAGCAGAAAGATGAAAACAGAGCCACCTATTGAAATCCTTTAACACCTTACTCCAGACTTCCCATTACCTGAGTCATAAAATATATTTATTGCATAAATCATTAATAACAAGTTATTCAGTTTTTAATTTGTACTCAAAAACATCTTAATGGATACAGCTAAGTTCTTGGTTTTGAAATATTTTTTAAAAATCTATAACTTATTGCTGAACTATTTAATAATATAAAATAGAATAAACATATATGGATGTATCTTCCTTAAATGTCTTTTTAACCATGACTTTATTCACACATAGGAGACTAACTCAGTTTTATTTAATTATTTGGTAAATACTATCTATGTTATAAAATACTTTTACAAACACATATTTTAATACAAAATTTATTTTAAAATATACAAGAATTTTAGAGGAATGTTACTTCCAAGAGAACCTGTAGAAATTAAATTTCTGCAAAGAAGAGAAAACAAGCCCTCATGTATCAGATTTTTTAATACTTCTAAGTATTAAAAATATTATCATTGGCCATATTCACTAAATATTTTATCATTAAAAAAATTGTCCCGCACAGTAAGTAAAAAAATTGTCTGTGTCATTGCCTAGAACCTGCTCCATCTTCTCAGAGTTGCTGACAGTATTATTTCTACCCTATATCTTTCTCCTTTGCATATTCTCCAAATTTCTGTTGTCAAGTTTATTTGTAAATAATATCATATTTTACTTTTGTACCAAATTTCTCAAAATATCTGGTTTGTTGACATTGCATCCTATATTATGTATATCCTAACATATGTGCATATTATGAACTCAATTTTGAGGGTACAAGGAAGCATATTCTCATCAGTCAAACTTCTTTTTTTTTTCAGTCAAACTTCTTGAACAGCAATGTTTGGAAAAGGTTTTCTGTGGCTTTGGAAATACTTGTAAACTTTAGGATCTGAGAAGAACATAGTCAACTCTGGATCTATAGACATTACTGAGAAATATTTCAAAGTGGGGTGTTGCTCCTTGGTGGTCTAGTGGTTAGGATTTGGTGCTCTCTCTCAAAGTGGGGAGTATTATATTATTCCATTATTGTTTTGTTTTATATTAGAGTTCTCTTAACCAAATCCAATTATCCATCTTACCAGGCTAACTGATGCTTTCCATTCTCCCTACAACATTTGGACAGATGGAGTCAGTAATGCATACAGTTTTATTACATTTTAACACATGTAATCCTAGAGGTCCCCCCACAATGAAAATTTGTGCATAGGAAAAATAAGGTAAGGAGCAAAATCTTCAGAAACATTTTCAGTGGCACACACACAAAATAGAAACAAAATGTACAGTAAAAATAAAATCCTAAGCCAACTGAACGGACCCCCTCTTGGTCAAGGGGATCTCAGAAAAACCTTAGAACTGAGTTCCTAGACATGAAGGCAAGGGACGTTGGACACACCTTATTTTATCTCCTTCCTTTGGGAGTTTAGACTAATTGCAAACAGGTCCTACAATCAGGTCATGCAAAGTGAAGGTTAAGTCACACATGCAGGCTGTCAATTTGCTTAACAAATCATTCTGAGTATATTACAGGCTTGCTCTCTGATTAGCAGGCTCCCTTATCCTAACTCAAGCATTCCTTTCTACTGAACTCCAAGTCTTTAGACAAATCTTATTTCTTTGACCAACTACAAATCAAAGTATTTCTGACCTATAAGTTATTTCAGGACAAACCAATGTATACTTTCCATGTACTGATTTATGATTTTACCTGCAATTCCTATCTCCCTAAAATGTATAAAACCAAACTAACCTGACACTTTCGGACTACTTAAGCCTTCTTGGATTTGTGGATCCCCTGTCTGGCGGTCACATACATTCAACTTAGAATAAGTCTCTTTAAATTATTTTACAAAGTTTTGGTTTTTCCATTAACACTAACCATAATAGTAGCACATATTTACACATTGCTATGGTTTGAATATGCCCCCCAGAATCTATATGATGGGAACTCAATCCCAGTGCAATAGTTTTAGGAGGTGGGCCCTAATGGGAGTTGTTTAGGAATAATGTCATTAAATATTAAAAAGTGTTCCCAGGAGTAAATTTGCTCTCTTGTGCTCTTGCCCTTTCACCTACCCCCATGTGATGACACAGCACGAAAGCCCTTGCAAGATGCTGGCACCTTGATTGTGAACTTTCCAAGTACCAGAATGTGAGCCAATAAATTTCTGTGTATTATTAATCTAAATCACACAATCTCCAGTATCCTGTTATAGTAACATAATATGCATTAAGAAAGAAATTGGTACCAGAGAAGTAGGGCATTGCTGTATCAAATACCTGAAAATATGAAAGTGGCTTTGGAACAGTATAATGGGTAGAGAGGTTGGAAGAATCTGAAGAAGCGGCCTAGAAAAATCCTATATTTCTATGAACAGAGTGTTAAGAGCAATTCTGTTGAGGACTCAGAAGAAGAGGAGAGCTGTAGAGAAAGTCTAAAACTTCTTAGAAAGTTCTTAAGTGGTCATGAACAGGACATTGGTAGAAATAAGGACATTCAAAGCAATTCTGATGAAGGCTCAGATGGAAATGAGGAACAAGGTATTGGAAACTGGAGTAAAGGCCATCCTTGTTATACAGCAACAAAGAACTTGGCTGACTTGTGTCTATGCTCTAAGGCTTTATGGATGACAGAATTTAAGAGTGATGAACTAGAATATCGGGCAGAAGAAATCTCTAAAGAACAAAGCATTGAAGAGGCTGTGTGTCTTCTCTTAATGACATATAGTAAACTGTGAGAAGAGAGAATGATTTAAAGACAGAATTTTTAAGGGAAGCAGATGTAGAGATGTAAAAATCCTCATCCTAGCTATGTAAAGAATGTAAAGACATGTTTAGGAGGGAAAACCAAAAGTGTGGCCAAGTGGCCCTTTGGTAAAAGGTTAGTACGGCTAGAAGGAAGCCAGGTGCTATTTATTAACATAATGGGAGAATGACCCCTAAAGTAAGTCAGAGATCTTTGAAGCTGCTACTCCCATCAGATGCCCAGAATGCTAGGATCTGGAAGGCAGAAATTTTTCAAGGGAGCCCAGGGTGCCTGTGGGATCTTAAGACTTTCTACCCAGGGTCACCTCAGGCCTCTGCTCCTTACATTCCGGTGCTGCACTCCTTGGCCACCTCACCTCTATTGTGGCTCAGTCAGGCCCAGGTGCATACCCAGCTGCTACTCTGGAATGTACAATCTATAAACCTCCGTGGTATCCACATGGTTCTCATTCTGCAGGTGTACAAAGTGCATCAGCTATGGAGGCATGTCTGTCTCCACCTACATTTCAAAGGATTCTGCAGAGATCTGCCAGAGAAATGGAGCCACCACAAAGAGGCCCCAGCAGGGCAATGCCTAGTGGCTTGATTGTGTTTCTCAGAATTTATATGCTAGAAACTTAATGCCCAGTGCAACAATGTTGGGATGTGGAGTCTAATGGGACATGTTTGGTCATGAGGGCTCCACCCTCCTGAGTAGATTAATGCCATTACAAAAAGGACTCACTGGAGTGGGTTTCCTGTCCCTCATTCTTGTTCTTCTGCCTTCCATTATATGATGAAGCAGAAAGAAGTGCCTTCCCAAATGCCAGGAACTTAATCTTGGACCTCCCAGACTCCAGAACATGAGAAAGCCCTGAAAGCCCTGAAATTTGTTTGTAAATGGATGTCGGAAGACCTGCAACTTGTTAGTTATGAAATGGTGGTTGTAAGGGTTATCTGAAATCAAGGGGAAAGTCATAACAGCACATTTAAATGGGCATGGCTTATAATGCATGATAAAATGAAGTACCTAGTAGGTGTTTGAGGCACATTTGTGTGTGTGTGTGTGAAAATTTTTGTGTATTTCTAGAAGGTTTAATTCTGCTGCGTGCAATTTTCTCAGTTTGGTTAGCGGTTCTTATAGACAATTATCACACAGAAGCAAATGTGAAATTGATGCTCAAAGTGTTCTCTAACATATCAATCATGTTGGAACAAATTTCTGTGTTCCATAAAAAGTACTATAGAAGAATAGACTGTATAGAGAAAATCTCTCATTCCTGAACAGTAATCTAATAAAATATATGTGAAAAAAATTGTTTTTATAGAAAGTCTGCTTGAAAACAAGGTGCTAAAAAATGCTATGTATTTACATTAGGGTGAGAGAATATAAAAATAAAAAGAAACCATTCATCTAAATATGCCTTTAAATTCTCTTTCATATGTATCCTTTATTTCTTGTTTCACTTTAAAGATATCAAAATTTAAGTTTCTATTTTGCCTTGTGAGTGTACTATATGCAAGAAAAAAAGGGAATTCTAATTAAGAAGACTCATTTTCCAAGAAAAGAATTTGCACCTACATCTTATAATAAACAGGTGTATTTATGGTTTGCTTAATGTAAAATGAGATAAATGTAGTTCTTTTGATAATTTTCTTCTGTAAACATTTTTGGGTATGCTGATCAATACCAGCCCTATCACATTGGTTTAGATGGCTCTGTATAGTTCAGCATGATCAACAGTAGCTCTTTAGAGCAAACACCCAACAATATTCATAACACACCTCAACAAAATTTTATTTCTCTTTTACATCGCTTTTCAGCTTAAGTTGAATCACTCACTACCTTTGGGTATATTCCCCAAGTTAGAGTATCTGTAGCTTCCAAAATTATTCAGTATGGAGACTTCTTCCATCTTATGATACACACAGCCTCCACATTGACTGCAGAAAGAGTGTGGGATGTGAGAAAGGTTTAATGGCCTAGAAGTGCTATCTAACGCTTTGACCCATACCCCATCAGCAAGGATTCAGTCAAAAGATTCCTTGCTAGTGTCATAAAAATTTTAAAAAGGCAGATTTATATAATTTCATTTATAAATTAATAAATAAATAATACATAAATATTCCAATCTGTTTTAAGCACTTTCATATAACTCAATTATTATAAAAATCTTATGAAGTTGATGCTATAATTATCACTATTTTTCAGATAGACAATATAGAGATCAGACAGGAGAAATAATATCTTTGAGTTTATACAGCTTGAAACTATTTACTCCCTGGATAAATTACAGCTTTGAAATTCTTATTTCTCAATTATCAACACTGATATTTTGGTAAAATATATAATTTCTTCCAGGATTTCTGATTGTTGACTAGAGTTGCTTGACTATTATTCTAAAATTCTTTATAACTTATATCTGTTTGTTTTTTTCTCCTTTCCCATATATTTCATTTAATTGGACTTCAAAAATTGTTATCAATTTTAACTATTATTTATGACAAAAACTTTTTTCTAAAGAATGCAATTTACCTATGTTCACTTTAGTTTAAGAAGCCAGAGTTATCTATGCACCAAATATCATAGCAACTTTTTGCTTTACAAAATCTATAGGACATATAAAAAATTATCCCAGGTCATACTAAAAGTAGATTTTAAAACATCTCTAAATGTAAGATAGATGTGGTGGTCAAAAAACACATGGATATAGATAATCCAAATACTAGTACAAAACAGATCTTATAAATACACATATCAAATTCTTTAATCCTTATATATAAAAGGTATATATACAGTGTGTGTGTGTATACTTTCTTTGCTTTGCAAGTAGCCTTGGTAAAGTTCTGACTGTATTTCTCCTTCACCTTAATTCATTCCCAGATACTTACATTGAACATTTTCATTACAAAATACATCTTATACCCAAACATAAGGAGTTAGTTTCCTGGATTTCTCATAAAAATGTTTTCATTATTTTTGATGCTAACTTTATGTCTAAGAATCTCTTTAACCATTATAAAGGATGTGACAGAAGCAAATTACTAAATTCAAAGTATACAAAGATTTTGTCAAGATAATTGTCTTTTTCCCAAGGCATTTCTGTTTAAGAAGGTACAGAGCTTGAGGAATGTAAACTCTTTGGGACATTGATTAAGAATGAATCATTAATTTGGGAATTCATATTGATGTTTTATAGAAATTATAGGTAACATAAATATCATCCAAAAGCGTATATGTACTCAATGAAGCATTACTATTTGGGGATATTGAAAATTAATGGATTCTTCAGTTCAAATTTTTTTTAAAAAATAAGGACATGTAATAATTGTATAGTTGCTAGTAATTTTTCTTTAGTTTGTATATAGGTGTGTGTTGTACAACTAGGGTAAAGAATAAAGTCACTTTAATTAAGAGTTCAAAGACTCTGAGAATTGCTCTGTTTACTAGAAAAAATATTTCATGTTTCATATACAAATAACCTCATCAACAGTCAGCTTTCTTGTACCTTTGAGAATTTAGATTTCCTCTTCTCAGTATTAAATTGGATTGCTTCATGAATATAAAATGACAATGAACAGTCCTTTCAAAAGGACAGCCAAAGGAAACTTGATGAGTCAGCTTATTCAGATTCAAATTTCAATCTGAGAAATCATGTCTCACTGAGATTGTGTTTAATTTTTTTCTCCCCAGTTTAAAAAAATATGACCCTTCCAGGAAAAAAAAATCACATATTAAATGTTATAAACCTTATTTGATTGAACAATTATTATATCATTTAGTATTTTTAAAATATTCACAGTATTAACATTATCTCCATCTTGTGCAAGCATTTCTCTATCTTTACTGCTATTTTATAAATGTGTCTATTACAAGTGGTATAGACATTTGAATGCAAACACATTTGTTATTGATAACAGGAAGTAATACAAAAATATGCTAAGGAAAAATGATTGCTTAACAATTCCTTAATGTCAGCCTTTACCCCCTTATTTGCATGTGTTTTGAATATGAATAGAGTGTACACATTTAGTACAACACTCTGAACTAAATGTTTAACTGCATTATTAGTATCTTTAGAATGATCCTGTAGATTATACATTATTTACACCATTTTGCATATAATAAAATTAAGATAAATAACTTGTCCTGGAAGCACATACAACAAGCGAGCAAGAAGATACAAGCCTACATCTGTAAGTCCAGTGTTCACTACACTGTACAGTATGGTAGCTCATTCCAAGTTGTACAACACACAAAAGAAGATTTCTTTAAAACAGATCATTTTAATCTTAAAAACTCTGCCAATACAAATATTCAAAGCAAAATTCTTAAACCTTTATTGATTAGCTTCTATTTCCAAGGGAATTTTATCTATTTGCTAATTTTTTCATAACATCATACAAAAATATTTCTCTCATAGATATATTTCCTCAAGGTAATTCTGCATTAAAAGACACAATTTGGGCTAGGCGCGGTGGCTCACACCTGTAATCCTAGCACTCTGGGAGGCTGAGGTGGGAGGATCGCTTGAGATCAGGAGTTCCAGACCAGCCTGAGCAAGAGGGAGATCCCCCCTGACACCCCCTGTCTCTACCAAAAATAGTAAAAATTAGCCAGGCACTGTGGCGCGTGCCTGTAGTACTAGCTACCTGGGAGGCTGAGGAAGGAGGATCGCTTGAGCTCAGAAGTTTAAGGTTGCTGTGAGCTAGGTTGACGCCACGGCACTCTAGCCCAGGGAACAGAGTGAGACTCTGTCTTAAAAAAAAAAAAAAAAAAGACACAATTTGGCACAAAAATATTTGTTTCTTCCATCCTGTCAATAAAAAAATAATTAAAGAAAATAATGAAGTATAGGTTATATAAATGTTTTGATTATTACATTCTATGGTTTCCTTTTCCCATCATAAAGCTCAT